>JBDFRD010091612.1:0-13585 GCA_039654405.1 Bullina lineata
CGCCGGGTTGGATCATCCTTAGTCTGGTTCTTCATCTGTCGCTGTTTCAGCACGATTGAATCCAAGCTGTTATCATCACCTCCAGAATCACAAGAACACGCAAGCTCCCACACGACGGCAACGTGTTGATCCAGTGGTAGGAGAGAAGGTAATAATTACATATTATGTATTATTTTTTAATTAATCAGAATAGCTTAGTTGGTAAGGCACATGGGTCCGAGTTCGATTCCCGTATAAGTGACAGATTTTATCTGCGAACTTGGTGATCTGGATTCATCCCTGGCTCCAACTGGGTAGTGCGGAGTCTGAATGCCCAGCTCTATTGGAGATGAGATACATTACAAATTTGGAGGTCCCATGTGCACGCAACTCACGTTAAAGATCCTTTGACAGTCTAAAATCGCACAAGCGTCGGCAAGTGCCGGTGTCTGGGCAAAATTTCTAAATTTCAAAATTCTACCTATGTCTCACTCTCTATCAGACTGCAGGTCAAACTACATGTAGTTCACTAGTTCTAAATGAATTGACCACGTCTTTCCTTTGGAATAAAACTAGAGTACCCAAGAGAGGAACTCTGGACTAAGCGTTGTTTCTAAGAATTCTAGGACTACACTGCGAAGATAAAGCCTGCTACACACTTTCACTTACAATCCGATGCGACAGTTCATAGATAGAACTTATAAAATCTAGATGGCATTGGACCTGTCGCGCGGATTGGCTAGCGTGGATGGAAAAACCAAAAAACTTAATGTTAAGTTATTCCAAAGGGCGAACCGAAAAATCAGACCGTGCTTGATTTTCTGGTGGCAGTTTCGACTGCCACTGGGAGTGGCCACACCGGAAATGAAAAAAGGTTGGATGAATTTTTTTAAATCTTGGTCGAATCTTTTCAAAACTTACATTTTTGAAATCAACGTATTAAAATTAGCAAAGTCTACGCGTAGGTTCCCCGATTTATAGCTTATTTTAAAAATTAGCATTTTTTTTAATTGACTCGAACACAACACTCGCGTTTGCATATATTTTTTGCTATAATTTGTAGTCCTCAGTTTGCCTCCGTCAATCTGACGGGTTGGCAAGCAACACGTGTAGTGTGGATGGCACGCTTACCCGTTAACTGACGGGTTGGCGTGCCACAGTTGAACCAGTGGAATGACAGATGAACCAACGTTGGTTGGAATGATAAGTGTGTAGGGCCCTTAAGGTAGTAGGCCTACAGCTGAACTCTGGAACACACTTCTCGGATTCTACTTGCCGACAACCTCTGCCCACGGAGACAGAAATCAACAGGACACACATTTAGGAGAAAAAGGATCTGTACAAGCATACCTTTACAGTGGAAGTCACAGGGAAAACAACCATGAGGACGAACTCAGAATACGTTAAAAAGGGTCAACGCGAATATGAAAAGGTGTGGCAAGAATTGGACAATCACCAAAAGAGAAGGCAAGAGTTAAAAATGGTTGCAGCCTATGCTCCTAGCAGGCGTAAGGGCTTAGAAGAAGAATTTCATCATTACCATGGTGGTCATTACAAATAAATGACACATGCAGAAAGCAAAAAAAATCTCCATCGTGGCGAAACAAATACAATTTGATAAAAAAAAATTCCCAAGAAATAGCAATTGGTCAGAATGAACGATTTTAATAACGAAATGCATTTGCATCCTGTAATAAAATTCATCTTACACCCACTGCAAAAATAATGAGTAAGTCCTGATCATGATAATTTTAGAACAATGTCTCCCAAAACGTGAGAAACATACAAAATAAAGATTGAAGTCTACTGCTTCTATTAAATTCAACTGAGTGCAAGAATACATTGAATAGCAGATGAAGTAGTGTAAAAACTAGACATCAACATTTCATTTCAACTACACTTTTCAATCCAATAAGACATATATGACTCGGCATATAATGATCCTCAAATGGTATCCTACATACTAAATTGCTTCAATACAAAATATACAAACCTCCTTAAAAAAAGAATAATATTCAACCTTCTACAGAAATATAAATATGTACTTTGTAACGGTTATAAGTTTCGTTTATAATTACAATGTTACATGAATAATTTCATTTTTGTGAGAGGGGTTTCACAAACATTCTTATTTAGACTGTTTAGAACTCCCTTGATCTCTCCCAGTCATAAGGTTACACAGGTAAAGTAAAAGTAAGTTCCTTCAAGGCCATGAGGCCCATAGAGCCGGAGCTTATCCCGGTTTCGGTAGCGTGAAGTGGAACAGATGATTTTTACTTCATCTCCTAGACAGGACGCTAGTCTGTCGTAGGTTTACTTCCCCAGCAGAATATGCCGGTACCCAATTTGCACCTGGGTGGGGAGAGGAAACATGGTGTAAAGTGTCTTTCCCAAGGACACAACACGGTCACCTCTGGATTCGAACCCTGGATCCTTGGATTAGGAGTCCAACGCTCTGACCATTTGGCCACCGCGCCAGCTATTGGCAGGTTACACAGGAGTAGGCTTCAATAGGAAACGTCATCAAAGTTTCACATAACAAGGTTTGGCCTTCACCAGCACTATCTAGAGGATTGCTGCAAGGAAGAAGTGTTATGATTCTTCCAGAGGTTAGGCAAGATGTTACATAAATAATAATAATAATAAAAGAAAAATATTGCATGTACTTTGAAAATTAATTTCAAACCTGCAATCTCACCTGGGTGTCAAAATTCTGTAAGCTTAAACAAGGAATGTAACTGGAAATAACAACAAGCATGTGGACTGCTAAGTGGTAAACAAAGGGGACGACGTGCACATTAAATGAATTATAAGACATTGTGATGAAAACAACCGATGTAAACGAAACAGTGATGGAAAGTTGCCTGAAACTATCAGCCACTGATTTCATCAAGTCTTTCAGAAGGCAGCTTTACAAAAGTGAACAGTGAAATGAAAGAGAGTCATAGCGCCTTCAATATACTCTTGACAAAGCTGATGCCACTTAATAAAGGGATGACAAAATTCCCTTTTGCAGAAAAAGTATAAAAAACTATCTGAACCAAATTTTTGCAACATAAACTAAAATAAGCGAGGGGAGAATGGAAAAAAAGTTGTATTCTCTTCTATGAGTATCAGATGGACTACAAGTAGGGGGGGGACAGAAACCTGCAGTTTAAGCCTACTCCCACTTTTGGGTTTATTTGGTGCCAGTAATACATTTATTATAATTAGAACAAAAGCTGTCGCGGTGCACTCAATAAATAAATTTAAAAAAAGAAGCTTACAGGTAGCCATACAATTCATTGGTCAGCACTCTAATAAAATTGTGGTTTATTATGGTATGGAACTTAACATGACTTCATTTGTGGGTAGACGCCCAACATAAGAGCAGAACAATCAGGTTTCCAAGTCAGGCCGTTCTCCTATATTACATTCTTTTTTTTTTTTCATTATCAACTATGGCTAAAAATCTGCTTTGCAAACTTTTCTGGCATACAGCTGATGATCATGTGACATTAATTACAGATGAAGAAATTCAAAAATGAAATGTCTCAATTTTCATGTGCTATTACAAATCCCTGAATGTGTGAGGTCTTCTCAAAATGAATCAAATTCCTGCTGCAAAATAGTTATTATCATCATGGGCATAAATTCGTCATTAAGATTAACATATAATGCGTAACAATGAAACATGCAGTGATATCTAAAAAGATGTACAGATACAGTGTGTGAATGATCAAGACAGTATTAATATATTACATGTACAAAGTGTGCGGACTGTAGTGATTATTTTTTGTGTAATCGATCACGGGAGTCAAAGTAAAAGGGTTTCATGAACGGAACTTATGTACACTACAACTTACTGAACACAAGACTGCATCATGGAATCTAAGATCAGGAAGAAACAGAAATAGTTCTCCATATAACAAAATAGAACAAATACTCCAGCACTCCTAGTCTATCCACTTACTATAAATTAGTATAAACACATCTGATGCCCATGACCACTATAAATACACCTGCTACCAACAATCTCATCTAAAGCCAGACCAGTGAATACACAATGTAAGTATTTTTCATGCAGCATCCTCAAAACAGTGTTAATGGTTTTTTGATCATAACTGTCTCTCAACTCTTAAAAATAGAAACCATTGAGTCAACTTCAAGTTAAATTTATTGAATCTGAATAATGGTTTGCACAATACAACATCATTAACCCTTTCACTGCCAGATAATCTAGTCTATTTTAGTGAGAAGAACTTGATTTACAAAAAAAACTGTTTCCGATTTCGTATTCTTAATTTTATTGTGGAAAAGAAATGGGTGAAATTAAAGACTGAAATTATAATCCGACGAATTAACAACATTAATTTTGAAATTAGCAAATAATATTGCTTCTCGTCGATCGGTGAATTTGGCAGCGAAAGCCAATGTTTATCATTACCAAACTTGAAATAAAAAAACAAGTTAAATTCTTCCATTTTACAGCCAGTTTGAATAACTTTTCAAATGTCAGGAAAATTGAGGGGAAAATACCCACATTCTGTATAGACAGGTGGGGAAAAACCCTCAAGAGACCACATTTCTTTTTCATTGGAAACGAGGTGAAACTTTTATAAAACAATTAAGAGTGACACATGAAAATTTGACTAATTCCTTAAAAGATTGAACTAATAGATAATCATTTCTAAGAAGTCATGGTTTTTCTTGCTTTCAAGCATAATCATATATTTCTCCATTCACTGCTTTACATGAAAATCTCAGTTTCTTAGTGAGTCAAATAAACATTTTATGCAATGTTTAAAAAAGTTCTCAGAGCCATTCTTAGGGAGTATGCTAACAAAGGGTTAACCCACATTCTTAGGGAGTATGCTAATAAAGGGTTAACCCACATTCTTAGGGAGTATGCTAATAAAGGGTTAACCCACATTCTTAGGGAGTACCGTATGGTAACAAAGGGTTAACCCACATTCTCAGGGAGTACCGTATGGTAACAAAGGGTTAACCCACATTCTTAGGGAGTATGGTAACAAAGGGTTAACCCACATTCTTAGGGAGTACCGTATGCTAACAAAGGGTTAACCCACATTCTAAGGGATTATGGTAACAAAGGGTTAACTGGACTTAAACATTATGCATTAATGTGTCATCAGTTCATCTTAATTATCTCCCTTTCCCAAAGCATGGAATCAATTCAAATATTAATTTTCAATCCTACTCTATGCCAAGCAATTACATGCTGCTGTCACCACCGCTACTGCCATCACCACCACCACCACTGTTTTCTCAGACCAGGCCTTTGATGAAACTAAAGAGCTCTGTACAGCAATTTACAAGTGCATTTATGTTCCAACAAGTGGCACAAGATAGGTACATGTGGTTGGTTTAAATAATGCCTCCAGTTCAATTCAGATAAGATGCTGTCCCAACACTGGAATCACAGTGCCATAAATCTCTAAGCCCATATAATGACTGACTTAAAAAAATAAAATACATAGTTTGGCTTCATAAAGGACAGCTGTCTATATAATTGTTTTTTATGGTTAAGTTGACACTGTGATAAGATAACTCCCTCAAAGAGAATTAACTAAAGATAACAGTCCAACTGCAAGAGGAACAGAATGCTGGAAACAAAAACATTTCTAGTCAGTTAAAATAATAACTGTAAAAACAAAGCATAACACTATAAGGTCTAACAAAGTATAACACTATAACTATAAGGTCTAAAGTGAAACTACAAAGTCTAAGGGTCACACAGACACACGACCACGGCTTGTTTTTGTTACTGAAGGCACATCTTCCACCAAAGACAACTCTTTCACTCGCTTGTCAAAGTGTTTTGAGAGGCGATAGAAAGCTTTGTACTCAGGGCTATTTCTATTGTTGTATTCCACACAGTTACTGAAGATCTGCCGAACATCCAGCAACATTTCGGAGGGCTTCTGGTAGGTGAATGCATGGATTTTGTTGCGAATGGTCCCAAAGTCCATGGGCTGCTTAATGACATCATAGTAGTCAGGTACCTAAAAAAAAAAAAGTAAAAAAGTCAGGTGCGTAGAGAGGTGAAATTAAACTAGTGAATGAAAAATAAAGATATGTAAGATATGCTCAGGAAATTAGAACTACCGGTTTAAACGTCATTTTACCTCCATCACAATGATGAATCAAACGGTCCAGAGCAAGGACTATGTACTGCAAAAGTGGGAGACAGGAGAGAAAAAAAGACAAGATTCCATTCTCTGAGCGGAGCGTTTATTACTTTTCTAGTACCAACACAGCCTCTCTAGTTTCAGAATTAATAACTTTTCCCTTGTGTTAAAAAAGCAGCAAAATCAGCACACATAACAATGCAAAGTTTTAAATTACTTTCGTTACAATTTTAATTTGAACGTTGAAAAGGGAGTTCTGCATATGGGACTGCCCTTTTCATAATTTATGTTCACATGACATGTCTTTTTGTATTATTCTTTCATCAGTAATCTTCACAAGAAAAAAGAAACTGTCTACAATTCAGACATACGACAGAATATGGGCCTTGTTCGAAATCTCGATGTCTTGAAACCTTGATATATATTTATATTTTTTGACATAATAAAGAGTTAAAAGCTGAGGACTTTCCTTTCACCATTTCTTCTCCTTCACCAGATTAAATGGAAGATGATGTTTATGCCATCCGAAATAAAACTTTAACATAAAGAGAAAAAATTTAAAAAACATCTGATTCCATAACTGCACTGATTGCAACAAAGTTACACAGTGAGTCATATTACACAAAACTCACAAAAGACATGCCACCTACCAGCTTCTTGTCCACTGGCTTTAGGAAAGGCCAAGCGTCTTCATGTTTTATAAGCTCATTGATTAAGTCCTCGGCTGCCCTCAGCTGCTGTTGTTGACTGTTAGCTCTTTTGGAACTCGGGTTGATGGGTTTCCTCGGCTTTAGCAAATCCTCATCTGTGACGAAGACAAAAATCAAAGCTTCAATCAACTGTCTGACAATTTCACAGCTGCAAAATGGCTTAGTGCCAAGGGAAACATGGAGACGATGTGTGAAGAGAGACAAGGAAGAGGACAAACATGGTCAGAACTGGCAAAGTTATCCCAGGAGAGAAGGAAGTCGAAATCCCTTGTGTGTGGTCTATACCCTGATAAGGGTGAGGGGCAATGATGATGAAAATGGCTTAGTGGTATGAGCCAGGCACCTGAGAAATCTCAGGTTCTTCTCTTCCTGAACTCAACTCAACATCTACACAAAATCTGAAAGTTCTCCAGCCAGTGTCGGGACCAAAGCCTACAGTCTTCTGAAAGCGCCTTCATCAAGTTGATGGGGATGTCATCATCATCAGGTCCAGTTTGCTCGACTTTCCATAACACATTTCTTTCATCCATCGCAGTAGTTAATTATTTATACCATCAACCAGTATCATTTATCATTTGTTCGATGAAGGTCTTCTTTGGGCAATCTAGAGCCTATTTGCCATGGCTGGGTTTCCAGAGTATGTCTCCCACCAGTTCTGTCTTCCTAAGCCAGCAGTGTCCAGTAAAACGCAGTCCTTGCTGATTGATGGAATCTTACCATATAGCCCATATAGATGGGGATGTAAAACCAAAAGCCAAACATATTATCGTTATTCTGATGGACGACAAGCAATACATTCCTTGAACACTCACCAAAAGAGTCCAAAGACAGCCTAGAAGTTGACTTGCTCTTCTTCATTCTCTGCCTGCTGCTGCCATCTTCCACTGCTAAAGAGGACACTTGCTGTTTTTTTGCTCTCCCTCCAAACACAGGGCTGTCCCGGGGGCTCTCTCTCCGTGAATTTGGACGACTGTTTGATGGTGTGGATTTACCACCGGATTTTTTCTCTTTTCCTTTAAAAAAATAAAAGGGGGGGAGGGGAGTGGGGGGGGAATGGGTAATTAGGAATCATTAACAATATCCTTGTCAAATACAATGAATCATTCTTTGAATGTGGCTAATATCTTATCTACCTCAGTATTTCCTTATGGAACAGAAAAAGTAGCCAACTAAACTAACAAGTGAGAAAAAGAAAAATCTTACGATGAAAAACAATCATCATCTCAATGACCAATACATTCTTATTTCAAAGGCAACAACTTGCATAAAAATACATCGATCCCTTATAATATAAAACAACACAATCTGCATAATACAACAACCATTGAAGACACCTTATGCTAATAACAAAACAAGAAGACAGCGCTTTCTATTAGGTGTGTATCTTTTACCTTTGCCTGTCTCTTTCTTTTTCTGCTTGGCAGAATCTTTTGTGCTCCTGCCCAGCCCTCCTAGCTTTATCTTGCCAGCTCTGTCGATGCCCATACACACCTGGCACATCCACTTGCCCCTTGGCACCTAAACAACAGCAAAAACAAGTTGATGCTAATTGACATATGCTATAGTTTTATACCTTGCTATGACAATCAGAATCTTTCATTTTTCTCTCTCCTTTTTTTTAATATGCTTGGCCAGAAATAGAACAAATCCTTTCTCGAGTAATTGGTGAATTCTGAATAATTAACAATTTGTTGATCATTGAATTTGGCAGGGAAAAGGTTAAAATGAAGGCTTAAAAGTTGTCAGCCTGCAATTCAAGCCACAGCTACAAACCTTTTTCAAAGGAGGTTTAGCACAATGGAGATGGTAAGCTCTTGGGCAGCAGTCACAACAGATTAGTGTTCCTCCCGTTTTACAGCCTGTGCACAGGTCTTCCTCTGGATTCTCTCCTAGCTCCTCGTCAACTTCATCCTCTTCATCGCTTTCTGCTTCCAGTTCTTCATCATCATCTTCATCTTCTTCAGTGAGTGCTTCTTCCTCTTCTTCTTCTTCTTCCTCTGCCTCGCTGTGAACAGTTTGAGACAAAGTTCAATATCGATCAGTTTGAGACAAAGTTCAATATCGATCAGTTTGAGACAAAGTTCAATATTGATCAGTTTGAGACAAAGTTCAATATTGATCAGTTTGAGACAAAGTTCAATATCGATCTTAAAGATGAGTCAGAGTGACAATTTTACTTTTAAAGATGAGTCAGAGTGACAATTCTATTTTTAAAGATGAGTCAGAGTGACAATTCTACTTTTGAAGATGAGTTAGACTTACTTTTCTTGCTCCATCTCTTCTTCCTCTTCCTCTTCACATGAGACCTCTTCCTCTTCTACTTCCTCGGTGAAGGTTTTTCTCCTGCCTTTCCTCGCAGGACTCCTGGCAATTTGTTTGGGCCGACACTCCGGACAGAACCAGTCACCAGTTGGCACTTTCTGTATGCGAAATAACTTTTCTTTAAAAACTTCCGTGTTGTATTTTAGAAAAGCAAAAATGACCCATAGTTTTAAGCACTTTATGAAACTACTTTTCAAGTCGTGTTGTGAACTTTTAAGTTTCGTTACTGGGGTTCAGTCTGAGGATTTACAGGGTTTCACAAAACATAACTTACAATTTTATAGATAATTGTTGGTGCATCATTAATTCAAATACCATCAAGACACAGCTTATGCCAACATACCTCCATGGGTGGCTTTAAGCAGTACATATGGTGGCCTCGGTCACAACCATCACACAGCAGCATTTTCTCAGCATCACCCTTACGTCGACACAGTTTGCAGCGCGTCTCCAAGGTGGACTTGGCCCAGGTGATGCTCTTGTCGATGGTGGCCAGGTGCAAGTACACCTGGGAAAGGCTAGTGGCCAGCAAGAGAGAGTCCTCCCATCGCTCAAACAGAGAGCGAGACTTTTTCGAAGATCCTGAATGTTCCTCTGTGAGAGAAGATGTTTTCCCGTTATTGTCAAAGCAACTATACTCTCAAATTATCACAATTATGTACCTATCAAATAATCAGCAACTCTACTCTCAATTAAGCACCTATCAAATAATCAGCAACTCTACTCTCAAATTATCACAATTATGCATCTATCAAATAATCAGCAACTCTATTCTCAAATTATCACAATTAAGCACCTATCAAATAATCAGCAACTCTACTCTCAAATTATCACAATTAAGCACCTATCAAATAATCAGCAACTCTACTCTCAATTACGCACCTATCAAATAATCAGCAACTCTACTCTCAAATTATCACAATTATGCATCTATCAAATAATCAGTAACTCTACTCTCAAATTATCACAATTATGCATCTATCAAATAATCAGCAACTCTACTCTCAAATTATCACAATTAAGCACCTATCAAATAATCAACAACTCTACTCTCAAATTATCACAATTAAGCATCTATCAAATAGTCAGAATCCAACTATGTGGACATTTATATCATTGTAACATTAAATTGAACGTATGCTTACTTCAAAACAATACAAACATTAAAAAACATTGAGAAAGTGATGTTTTATCTTCTCTTTTTTTGCACAAAAGATCATGAGATTTTAGATAAGTTAAGGACATGAAAGTTCTCCTTGTAATTAACTTTGAAAAAGAAATAACTTTAAATTCAGAAGTATGGCTTGAATTTCTGGAAAAACTATGTATTGAACCAGAGAGATAGAGAGGAAGAGAGATGTAATAAAAAGTCTTCTTACAAGGCAAAACCTGTTGGTGCTATAAAGTAAAGTTCCTTCAAGGCCATGAGGCCCATAGAGCCGGAGCTTATCCCGGTTAGTGTGTTGGTGCTATAAAGTTCAAGAAATCAAAAGATCAATGCTTCAAATGAACACAGGCCATCACACTCTCATCTACACACTGAGCAGACAAGAATTTATGACTAGTCATAATTGTAAGTAAAGTGCAGCATTTAATGATTCAATATAGTATATTACCACCAATGGAAGAAAAATTCTGAAACTGTTGTCCTTACCTTCAGAATCCTCCTCTTCTCCCTTCTTCTTTTTGTCCTTTGTTGACTTCTTTTTCTTGGACTCATCCTCTTCTGAAAATACAAAATACAATGAGAAAATAAATAGAATCCAAACATCATATTAACCCAAAGAATACTTGCATCGCAGGTAAAGATCTCCTCCATAATGATGTCCTCAAACAAGCAATCTCTATGTACACAGTACAGCTCGCTGAATAATCAATTTCATGCAGAGAACTCATACGCATTTTTATTACAAGATAAGGTAAAAGACCTGAATATAGTATTTTTCTTAGTGCTTTTGTACCATGACGGTAGCTATCTATTTTGTCCTCTTTCACATACAGCTAAAGTTTCCACTTCTACTTTGCTATTATTAAAATAAAGACCTTGCTTTCACCCTTTTCAAAAAAAAAAATAGTTCAATTTTTTTTTTCCATTATAATATTAGTAATTGATATTATTGCCACAGAGTGAGGCAATTCTTAAATTAGTTCTATTTTTTTCCAATATAATATGTTGCGTTTTTAAATTATACACAATTGCTATTTTCTACATAAATTTTCATTTAATGTTTTTTTTTCAATGCAAAAAAACTCCACTACACATGAGGAACAAAAAGGAAGAAGGTGAAAGTAAAGTTCCTTCAAGGCCATGAGGCCCATAGAGCTGGAGCTTATCCCGGTTTCAGTAGCGCGAAGGACAAGACGCTAGTCTGTCGTAGGTTTACTTCCCCAACAGAATATGCTGGTACCCAATTCACACCTGGGTGAGGAGAGGAAAAATGGTGTAAAGTATCTTTCCCAAAGACACAACACAGTCACCTCCCGGATTCGAACCCTGGACCCTTGGATTAGGAGTCCAACGCTCTAACCATTCAGCCACCGTGCCACCTCTCCCCTCGCTTGATGAGATAAGATAATGTAGCTTTTCTGACAGGCAATTTTTCTCCTTTATTTAAACTTTATTTTTGGCCATGTCAGCAGAAAAGGACTAGAAAAACTCATACTCTGTGGATAAATTGAAGGAAAAAGAAGCAGAGGCAGACAACCAACATCATACATTGACAGTCTGAATACTTTCTCAACAAGCAAACTAATGTCTAACAACAAGCTCATCCGACTGGCTAATAAATGTAGAGTGGACTGGAAGACCATGACCGTCGATGCTTGCACCAGGCCTGACACTTGCAGAAGAACCTTCTCTTAAAAAAGAATTCTAGTAAAGTTTCCTCGCTGTCTTAATAATCAGGGGTGCAGTATAATGCTACATTTAAAGAGATCGTTAATATGGCCCCAACGATGCTTTTACACGACTTTCCACCAAAAGAAAAAAATAACGGAAGTATTTTCCCAAATCACAGAGAAGCTACGAGGCCCGATCATTCTCTTCTTATTCTCAGATGAAAACTACGGAAGTGTGGCAGTCAGACCCAAACGTCTTCGTACTAAAAATGATGGAACATTTCCAAGAAAAAGACGGGACAACGCAATCGAGAACAAGTAGTTTCAGCAAAATGGGAAAACACTCCATATGCCGACAGTGACCCTCATGAGGATACCACAAACGTCTGGAAACGGATTAGCAGTCGGAAGTTTCCTAATGAATGGCAGCTCCATTCAGCTTGAACTGCCTAGACTGTTTCATTGGGGGACTCTTGAAGGATCGAGTGGACCTCATCGATTCAGAAACTTTGAACAACTCAACGCGGGATTTATCAGGAGAGTCGCCGAATCAACTAGGACACAAACAAGGGATTGACCTTATCTTTGAGTTTGTTTGGAGGGAATTAATCAACTAAGACAAAAACCAGGGGATTGACCTCATCTTTGAGTTTGTTTGGAGGGATATAATCAACACCTGGATCTTAATGAGTTGTGTGTGAAGTGCCTTCTGCGCACTGACCCAGCAATATCAGTTTTCAGATAAATAAAAAAAATAATGATTGGTTTTAAAGACATATTGAAGTCTCTGTTTAGGGTTACATTTTCGAGTATTATATTTTCTCAAGGAGATCCTTCACGATTAGTTGTTTGGAAGAGCATTTGAAACGTTCATTACTCATTGAAAGTGTCCTCTTCCCATTTTCTTTTTGCAGACATCAATCTTTGACGTCATGGAAGTTAGACATGATTAAAGATATCATGTGTGTAATTATTTTTTTTACTAGAGTGTTACGTCTTATTTTAATTAATAGCCTAAGTCTTCAGGAGTGCCTTGTGTTATAAAGAATGCACCATCTTCAACCGTTGGAGTGCTCAGAAAAATGTTTGTTTCATTATTTGGAAATGTCCGTCACGTTCTTGAAACTTCAAATTCTTCAGTTTTAATTTGTTTTCGAGGAGTGTAGTTTAATTTGGCATACTGCTGTCAAACGTACAATATTTTCTCGTTTTTGTTCGATATTAGCACATGTATGACGTTTCATATACATTTAAAATATTAAGTGACATTACTGTAAAGTACAAGGTGAATGACTGATACAAGGAGCGGTCATTCAATATCAAAATGAAGAGAAGATACGATTGACGATGTAAGTTACAGTGTTAATCGTATCTTCTCTTCATTCTGATATTGAGTGGGAAATCACGATGAAAGTAGGAACAAAGTATGTGATTCTTGCCACAAAGTCCTTCATCGTTTATTTAAAATGCTTCCACTATTATAAAAGCAAATGTTCAAATTAAGGTATCTAAAAAACAAAAAAGCCTGCCTGAAATATAGCCCATGTTTAATTGTCTTCGGAGATCATTACATATGTAATTCATATTCAATCTCTTCAACGCCGG
>JBDFRD010091723.1:0-13584 GCA_039654405.1 Bullina lineata
GCTAAAACCTGCGCCAGGAACAGAAGAAAGTGGAAGACTGCTATTGAGGCCCTATGCTCCTCAAGGAGCGAAGAGGATTAAGTCAAGTGTGTACCAAAAGCAGCTATATGGCCTAGACTGGGCAGACATCGTGACCACTGAATACATTGTAATAGATTTCTACGTACGTGTATTTCTAAACCGGAAATCGTGTGGATATAGCGATCATCTGGAAACTAATGCGATACTATGGAATACCAGACACATTTATCAGCATTATAAAGAAACTGTACGAGAACTCCACCTGCCAGGTCATACATAATGGAAAGCCCACAGAGCCCTTCAAAGTAGAAACTGGTGTGCGACAAGGATGCCTGCTGTCTCCAATAATCTTCTTACTAGCCATAGACTGGGTGATGCGAGCTTCGACATCAGGTAGAAGAACTGGTACACAATAGAACTTCACCAAGCATCTAGAAGACCTGCACTCACCGACGACATCTGCCTCTTTTATCACACCGGTATCAAGGAGAACAAACCAAAATAAGGATATTTAGCACAAACGTGAAGTCCACCCTCCTTTATGGGTCAGAAACATGGAGAACGACAAGGACTAACATTCAAAAACAGCAGAAATTCATAAACAGATGCATGAAGCACATAGGCTACTTAACCCTTTCGGTATCAGTAACCGATATATCGGTTCGTGAATAAGATTACACATTTGCTTTCCTTAACCTTCCGATATTGTAAAGCAGCCAGGAGTTTAAAATGGTGACTTTTCTAAAGCAGCACTCATTTACAAACACATTGATAGTTTAATATGGGTTACATCTAGTGTCCGAACTTTGACCGTTAACAAGACTTACATTGAATCACTAAAAATCATTAAAGGACGTCACAGATACTAGATACGATCTGGTACAAATCAGTAAATTGTCTGGTAAACAAAGAGTTAAGATCAGATGGCCCCAGACAATACCAAACGAAGAGCTATGGAGGCGCACAAAACAAACCCCAGTAATGACCCAAATCAAGAAAAGAAAGTGGGGTTGGATTGGCCACTCTTTGAGAAAGCCTCAAACAAATACATGTATCACCCGACAAAGCCTTCAGTGAATCCACAGGGAAAGCGAAAAGCGGGACGACCTAAACAGACATTGCTAAGAAGTATTGAGGCTGAAATTAAGAACAATGGCTTGTCATGGACAAAGCTGAAGAGATGCCCCAAACCGAGTCCGATGGAAAAGTGTTGCGTTGGCACTATGTTCCTCCGGGAACGCAGAAGCATAAGTCAAGTAAGTCAGTATTTCTAAAAGAAAAATAAAGAAAAGAAATCAGATGTGGCCAACGGATTATTTTTGTTTCGATATTATTACACTTCCTAATTTTTTAAATAAATATTATGCGGAAGTCGTCAAGTCAAGAACGGTTACTCTCTTTCAAAAATATATTTTGTTTGTTTTCCTCTGCGTTCGAGGTGAGGGGGAGGGTAAGTGATTGTCAGCTCATTCATGATCTGATCGAAGAGTAACACATGAAATGAATGCCAGAAAGTTAGCGTTTGAACAGATAAAACTTGATGCATGGATCTTCTCCACGACGTCTTGATACAGTAATCAGAGCATCGTATTTGCTTTAGATAAAAGTATATTTTGACATGGAGGCGACTGCTGGTGCAGCATCCGTGTCAGAGCCGGACATCTTACCGACGATACCACCGATGGACATGCAATTGCAGCAACATGATCATCAGAATCCGGAGCAAGAAGGACCAGTTCTGCATGTTGTAGTGGTTGGTTTCCATCACAAGAAAGGATGTCAGGTATTTTATATACACGTCTTGCTGTTTAATTTATAAAAGTTAACCTATGTTGTGATGGGAGTGTACTTCAATACTTCATTATCCATTGGATCATTTTATGATACAAAGTGAAGGAAATGAAGCTTCTTGTGTCTGTTGCAAATGGAACAGATGATACTAGATTCTATATTGCTTAGAAATAGGCTGTTGGTTTGTACTTTGCATCTGTTTGGATGGTAAATTGAGTTTATCCCGGTTTCGGTAGCGTGAAGCAGAACAGATAATTTTTACTTCATCTCCTAGACAGGATGCTAGTCTATCATAGGTAAATGTTCTCAGCAGAATATGCTGGTACCCAATTCGCGCTTGAGTCGGTAGAGGAAAAATGGTGTAAAGTGTCTTTCCCAGGCCAAGGTCACAACACGGTCACCTCCCGGATTCAAACCCTGGACCCTTGGATTAGGAATCCAATGCTTTTACCATTTGGCCACCTCGCCTTATCTGTTTGGATCTATAGTCAGGAGAAAAATTGTGTGAAGTATCTTTTGTAAAGATTCAATATGCCGAGTCAGTGGTCGAGCAATCAACACCTTTGACACTACAAACAATGTTGTTAGTTGTTACTTTTTCCATCTTCTCTGTGACTTTGATAATATGCCTCTTACTTTGTTTCTCTTAGGAATAACTCTATCACATAGTTATCACTCATTATTTAGAAGTACTATCTTAATAATACTAAATGACACACAAGGGTGACACAGAGTATGAATGTTTCACATGAGATGGACGTTACTGTAGGACAAGCCCAGCTATCCTACACTCAAAAAATGAATTTGTCTTGAAATTCAAGATATGCAAAAGACTGTATTAATAGGAGAACTAAGGTAATTGAATTGAAATCCCAAATCTGGATTTGTTTTATTTTTAATTTATGATATATATATGATGTCAAGGCAAAAAAACACCATCTTGCAGCTTTTAAAAATATTATCATTCTTTCTTCAATAAAATTCATTAGTAGAACCATATTTATCCATTTATTTCACAGAAAACATTGGCCGTATAAATCTAATCGACACTTTAATCATTTTTGCTTTGTTTTCTTGTAGGTTGAGTTTTCATATCCACCCCTGATAGAAGGTAATTCTGTGGAGAGTCATGAGATTCCTGAGGAGTGGAAGCATATTCCGTCTCTTGCACTTCCAGACGGAGCCCACAATTATGTTAAAGGTTATTTCTTTTTCTTATTATTTTACTGCTCTGTTAAAAAAATCACGTTGACACACTGGATTTGGCACTTGAACATATTATTTTTGGTTCTATTTTTTATCCTTGAAACAGAATAAGAGGCTATGAGTGAAGCTTTTTGATTTGACTGCAATCCATGATAATTTGTTTGAAAATATTTATTTCATTTTGTGCATTAATCTACCGACTTAAAATTGGTAGACCAAAATCCTTGTCAGTTGACTCCTTTCACTCAGAAAATTATCCACTAAGTTCTGTTCACTGATCTTAATATAGTCTTCTTATTATATTTTTTCAGAAGGACTAATCATTCTCTTTCTTCGTTTCAGACACAGTTTATTTTGTCCTTCCTGGAATTAAGGATAGACGAGAGACTGTGTTTGGTATTTCTTGCTACAGACAGATGGATGCGAAGGTATGCTTGAGAAAAAATTGTACTTCTAAAATAGTCCTTCAATTTTGCATTCTTTTTTATCTAGGGAATTATAAATTATATTTAGTACAGTGGTCTCCGCCAAAGAACCCGCCAATCGGGAGACACAATTACCATGGTCTTAGATGGATTTCAAAGAAAAATGATGTTTGCAGTTGAACAACGCAACTCAGACTGGGGGAGTAAATGGTCACTATATGGTGCCTCATCACTGACCAAATCAATCTGTGATTGGCTTACTTACATTTTAAACACCAGTCAAAATCATGCCTAGCCCTAGAACAAAAGCAGGCGGCTGACAGCGTTTCTTGCAGTGAAGGCTGCTTAAAAAAACCCAAACAAATCAGTCAGTAAGAAAACTGTGTTCTTAGGCGGATTTTGTAGTTGTAAGTGGGCTCTTATGCTGATAAATTATATAGGAAAAATTCGTTTCACAAGCATAATGGGCTCCTAGGCAGATCGGGTTCTTAGGCAGCGGGCTTTGAGGCGGAGACCACTGTATGATGTTAAAGAGGAAATTTTCTCAGAAATTGAATGCTGAATATTTTGTGCATGACAACTGATACAGAACATGCATTATTTTTATTTACTTATTTTTTTTATTTTACATTAGTTCACAGTTTTATTAATTCTGTTTGTTTTTCTTGTACTATTTTGCATTGAAGGATTTGATCAATAAAACGGCTGATGTGACAAGAAGTACTGTCCAGAAAAGTGTTTGTGTCCTCAGTAGACTGGTGAGTGCATAATTACATTGCAAGCTGACCAGTACCGGCAATTACGTTAAATTGTGATGTGATTTGTGTACGGCAGTAATTTTAACTTTTATTATCTTTCTATGTTGCACTGCTAGGCTATTGTTGCCTCAAAGATACTCAGGATATTGAATGGTAAAGTAACATATATTATATTTCATGATCTAAATGTTCTGCAGCATAATTTATATGGAAAATCATATAAATAATAGTCGCGCTTTATAATTTTTTATTTTTAATGGTTTTATCTTTAAGACCACCCAGCATTCAGACATACCCAGTTTTACTTTTTTTAAAATTTTTATACCAAAATGACACCTTGTTCATGAAACACAATTGTGAAATAAATCTTACCTTCTACATAATTTTATACAGCATTTCCTTTATCGTGTTTGCCTCCCAACAGCCTCTGTTTGGGCTGATTAAAGCTAAGCTGGAGCTCATCACTCATGCCTACTTCGATGAACGGGACTTCAGTCAGGTGGCTCTGTTGGAACAGACTTACAAAAATCTCAACTCTTCTCTTACTCAGAGCCTTCTACAGGGTACTCAAGTGTTTTTGGGTAGGTTTTTAGTAAAGTTACATTTGTGATTTATCTCTTTATAAATCATATTTAGAGAAACTAACATGCAAGAAGTAACTTTGGGGCTTGAGCTGTAGAAGTTTGGTTATTGATTCTTTGAAATTATGAGATTTCGATTTTTAAAATGATGAAAATTAATACAAATTAGGAAATTGTTATGTATTGATAATTGCTTACATTTGAGTATGCCGAGACTTCTCTTGCATGAATTTTACGGGGAGAGACATCTCTTCAATGTTAAGCCCTTAAGCTTTGTATTAACTAGAAGGAAAAGTGAGAGTGTACGTACTTTCTCTCAACTTTGGCTATAACATTTTTTTACCCATTACATTATTTTCAGACTTGTCTGTTAGAGATATGGTGTTGCTCTACAAACACAAGATCATCATTCTTTTCAAGCTGATTTTGTTGGAGAGGAGGGTGAGCAAATAACCTATTTTTTTATTTAATTCAATGAATAATATTTATTCAGGTATGCAGCCTTGCAGTAGATTTTGAAAATGCACAAAAGCTTACTGTAATATCATCTATATCATCCTGTTGTTTAGATAATGGAAGGCATAATAATAAGAGAAACATTGAAAGAGAATCACCATATCTTGCTTGAAGATGAATATATATATAATATAACATTTGAAGTCAAATTTTTGATTATTTTTTATTTCAAAGCATACTGGTTATATACAAGAACCTACAACAAGCTCACATGAAGAATACAATTTTATTGGGTAAACATTATTTTATGGTGTTTTAGCCTAATCTTTCTTCTCTCAAGCAATTTCCTTAAGTGATGAGTGTATTTCCCAATTATTAATATTATCATAACTGTTTTATAATGAGGCCCTTCTTGTAATGTATAGGCCTACTTGTATCTCCAAATGTATATTTCAAAATCTTTGGGTTTCTTATTTATGTAAACACCATACAGCCAACATGTTTTATAGTCTTTTCTCACAACCTCTTCTGTAATAGCACCAGTTACTATGATAGAGTATTGCACATATAACAGTATCCACATCATGACTCTCTTTTCTGTTTCTTTTTGAGCACACACATAATCATGATAATATTGATGGTTAATATCAGTACTCGTTGTTATTTCTTAAATAAGATAATTTCCCATAGATAGAGATCATTAAAAAAAATATCCATACCTCAAAGAGTATTTAATTGTGTTATACGTGCTGTGATCATGGTTTTAATTCTTGGTGTACTGTGTCCCCAGGTTCTTTTCTTTGGTTCACCTGTTGAAGCACTGTGTCAAACTGTACTGTCACTTCTATCCTTATTCCCAGGTGAAAGAAATAAAACATTATATTCACCTAGTGTTGCTTGAATAATAGAACATTTATCTTTTAAGTAATTGCAACTTCCTTTATAGTACAATTTCTTACTTATTATTTTTTGCCTAGCTGAAGAAGCAGTATTTTTTTCTATTGAAAGGAAATACCTACAAAATCGGAATGGAGTTATGTGAAAAGTTGGGGACTGTGAAAATGTACAAAACAGCTACATACAACATATTCAATATGGTATGGTAGATTGAAAAACAGTTACAGTCAGGACTTCCTCGGAGTTAGTAATGGAGGAAGGAAGGAGAACTGAAAGAAAAATGGGTCTCCTATAAAGTTTTACATCTGGAAAAATGGGATTTGATTTTTTAATGACTTTCATTTCATTTTGTTTTCAAGACTCACTTTGAGCTAGTAGTGAAAACATGGCTAATATGATCTCTAATATGAAATATTCATTGTAAAATAATGAACTGGTTAATCCCTTTGCACTTCAGAGTCATAGAGTTTTTTATTGCAATGCATGATACAAAATGTTTTCTTTTCTTCTTGCTGCAAAGCTATCACATTTTAATTCTGCCCTGACCGTATCTACTCCCATTCTGTTTTACAGGAATGTTGGAACATGGCCTCACACAGGCCTGCAATCAGTGGAATGAAAAGAAATTATCTCCAACGTTGGCCCTTGCATCTATTGGCTCCGACCAGGATGAAGAGGAGCAGTTTCTGGAGGTCCGCTACCACAAGAGTGCACCAACGTCGCCTGATTCACCTCTTGCGGAGGTCATGGGTCACATGCATAACTCAGCAATGAACTTGGATAATTACTCTTCATTGGAGATAGGATCAGAAGAAACATCGTTAAAACAAACCGTTAAGGAAGCTCCAGAGTCTCCTTCAATTACACGGGATTCTTTCCCATTTAGCTCAGGGCATAATAATGCCCATAACAGAGACACGGCTGGACAATCAGAAAGTGAGGGCAATAGAGATAATGTAAGAAGCTCAAAACCGAACTCTAAATGTCTAGATTCTACAAAAGGTAAACATGATGGTGACGGCATTCCGAATCATGAATCTGTGAAGCCAGTAGCAAGATCAAGATCGAGGAACAATAGCACAAATGATTCTGATAAACTCAGTGTGCACACTTCTCACAAGTGCAAAAGAGATTCCCAAGACATGGAGACTGCCACTGCATCCCAAAGTGAGGGTGCAGATCAGTTGGCCCGAGACAGCCCTTTGGCTCATGTAGGGGACATAACCCATGTGGAAGCAGTGCAGTCTGGCACCATTCTATCACCTGGTAGTGACTTTGTTCTAGGGAAAGGAGACTTAAATAGAAACGTCCTGGAAGAGAAGGAAAAGGAGAAGCGTGGCAGTCTCACGCTGGCCTCTACAACCAGCCTCAAGAACAGGAAGGAAATTATTGAGGAGCTCGACTCTCCAGAAAGCATCAGCAAGATCGATAAGGAGGACTGCTTCTCATGGGAGCAGGACCGCATCCAGCTAGCAATCCAGCATGAGCCGGGTTTGGACTCTCCACGCAAATCCCCGGAAGACAGTCTGACACAATCTCAGTTATCAGACTTGGATAGGAACATAAGTTCGAGCAAAGATTCTCTCGACGTCAGTGAGAGTGGAAGAGAGTCTGTATCCTCAGACAGCACGACCACCAGCGGCTCGTTTTATCTGGACAAATCTAAGCCAGGGTTGACTTCCGGCTCAAGTCCGCCGACTGATTCACCTGCTAGTAAGCAGAAAAAGACCAAGCTGTTGAAAAGCAAACTCTCTTCTGCGTTCCGTGGAAATAAGTCCACCAAGGGGAAAGAAACTACCAAAGTGGAAAAAGAATTTCAAGGGGAAGTTAAATTGACGCAGGACTCTTATGGCTACCCGCTGGCTGTTTTCACAAAGGTAAGCAGTCTCTTTTAAGGCGTTTCAGATACCAAGATCATGAATAAAGCTAAAGCTAAAAATTGTATGCTTTAATAATCTTAATACATGTCATTGCAAATCTGTTTTGACCAGTGTAAATTTCTGTATGTCTCCTTTATTATGTGATATTACTAAATGGCAATGTACTCTTGTGTGTGCAATTCTATAGGTCAGACATTTGTAGACGTAATTTTCCTCTTAGATTCATGTTTGATCGATGGCAAAGATTACATTTAAAAAAGACCAACTTTTCTTTGCTGACAGACTCAAAGTGTGAATAGTTCATGCTAGGGTCAAATTTTTTTTTGCGATTTTTATAGAAAAAAGAAAAAGGAAAGTTCCAACAAGTCTGTGCATATACGGGTTTGTTGCTGTTTTGTGCATTTTGATGTACCGTGAAGCTGAAATTACATTGTTGGTGCTCTGAAGAAAAAAAGGATGCTTTTTTTATGATAAAGAAAAAGTAAATGATCAAGGGATAGTTATTTCCTTTGTCCCATGTATAATTAAAGTGAGTTGTCAGTCTTATTTAATACAAATTAACGAACAAGCTAATTAGTTGTTTTTAATTTTATATTGCCACATTTATATATCTCCCCAATAAACTTACTGTAATAAAAGTAGGAAAGAATTATTTTCAAATGTTATTTTCCACTTACTCGCTTATTTTAAGGGAATATTGAGAGAGAAAATAAAAGTACCTTGCTTAACATATAAATTATGATTCTGTTCAGTCTTACTTTACTTAATAGATCGATTCTCACTGGACTTATATCAAGATGCAAAATTTATATACCAGCATAGGAATCTTGATATCTGTAAAAAAAAGTAAGTTGTACAAAATACAAGATAAGATAGATTCGATTTTTTTTTCACATTTTCAGGGTTCTGTGTGCTATCCTTACCTGAGTCTGCAGTACCATGACATTCTGACGGATGTGAATGCTCGGAGTTTTGTGATTGGTGCCACGAATGTGCTGTTTAAGCAAAGACGCCAACTCATTGACATTGTAGTGGAGGTTTGTTTACATTCTAGAAATCTTCATTTCATGCAATCTAAAATTGAGAGCAATCTAACAATTGAGAGCAATTTCAATCAAACTCAAATTTAGGTATATGGCCAATAGAATTATTCATGACAGTTATAGTGACAGTTCTTCAGTGTATGATAATCTAACTTAAAGTTTAAAGACAAACTTTATGATTTCATGTATTCGATGTATACAGAATTATAATAGAAATTTCACATCAGCTCTTGATATCAAACCCTTCTTATTGTATTCATTAAATTTGAATGCAGACATAATATAAAAGCTCATATTATTACTTCTAAAAAGTCCAGTCAACATCACTTTTTATTTCCTCTTTCTGAGTGGTAATCTTTTTTTTTAAATTTATTTTGATACAAAATACCTGCTATTAAGATTTCAGTATATTATACTATCCTCAATTTTTTTTTTTTTTTACATTTTTTTAAAAACTCAATTCATGGGAAAGAGGGATTTTATTTATTTTCTTTAACGTTTTAATTACGTTGTGAATTTTTCAGTACTTGGTCATAACTCATGACCTAATTTTATTTCAATCTCAAGATTGCTGACGGAAAATTAGATGTTCGAGACAGAGAGCTGCAGCGTCAGTTGGCTTTGAGTACTGCAGACCTTCGGTTTGCTGAATATCTTGTGAAAACTGTCACAGAAAATAGATCTAGTCTGTATTTGGATGGGACGGGTAAGTGATGTATGTGAGAACTTCATGCTGTTTATCCTGATTTTTTTGTTTTGAATAAAGTAGGGTTTTTATGGTTTGTTTGTTTGTTGTTTTTTTTGGGGGGAGGGAGGGGGTATTATTCTTAACACATGCTCATCATATCAGTGTATCATTGTGGCTACGCAATACTTTAAAAAGGAGACATAAGTCTGCAATCCGTAGAATGTGATTTTAATTTATTTTTTTTTGTATGATAGTATTACTGTATTTTTGCTTGATTTGTGTGATGAGCATTTTTTATGAGATGATGCTCTGAAGAACCTGTTGAATTAACAAGAATTGTCCACCCCATTACAAAACAATTCAGGTGTGCCAGTGTGGGTATTAGGATAATAGTTAATAACAAATAAATTTTAACGATGGATGCTAATTATTTGTGTAAAGATAATAGGTACCGGTGAGAGAAGTTTTATTTCTGTATTATTCATCACTGTACCTTCTCAGATGAAACATTTAATTTTACATACGGTTTCTAAAAGAGTTCTTCCTTTTCCTCAGGCACACATAAAATAATACAGCAGTTCTGTCACTCAACATAAGTTAAAGTACTTTTATCTTTGACTTAAATTTCCATCTTGTTAACTGAAAAACTGGCCATGTTTTTTTGTTGTAGGATAGTAGGGATATATCAACCTGAGATTCATTTATACAGTTGTCTTCGCCTCAGAGCCTGCCGCCTAAGAACCCAATCCACTAAGAGCCCGTCATTTGTGTGAATAATATTTTCTTCCATATAATTTATCAGCGTAAGAGCCCACTTTCAACAACAAAATCTGCCTAAGAACATGGTCTTCATACCCGATTAATTTTTTTCTTTAAGCAGCCACCGCCTAAACTGCCAGAAACACTGTCATCCGTCCTGATTTTGTTCTAGAGTTAGGCTGTAGCTGTGGTGGAAAGCAAAGCCCCGTTCTCTCTGCCCCCTCCCTCCCTCATGGCAAGATTTTATTACATAGATGTATAAAACTATTGAAGCTCAATGGTTTTGTATTCATTCTCAATGCAGAAAAGTAAAAAAAAAAAAAAGGTGTTGATTGCACTTTGAAATGTTCAAGGAATGCATTTTTATTTCTTTTTATTTCTTGAATGTGCTTACATGTGTTTTTTCAGAATGGGAAGGCAGTGATGAATGGATCCGAGCTCAGTTCAGGCATTATCTCAATTCACTACTAGCTACTGTGCTCTCTAATGGTAAACTAAATATTTTTAAAATATTGATAATTATACTTATCTTCTTAAATTTTGGTAGGCCTACACTATTATGTTTAACGTTATAACTTTCAATTTGTTTTGCTGCAATATAGGGGAAAGTTAGAATAAAAAATGATGAGATGAAGGAAAAGAAAGTGACAAATGTGAAATACAGCAGCCAACAACCAAAGAGAGATTGTAGTTGGTTTGAAATCTCATTTCTCAGTTTTTGCTCAGGTCAAATAACATTTCCAACTTTCCTTGCAAGGCGTTGGAATACCTATGCTTGGAGCTGGCTCAACTTTCTTTTTTAATTATAAATTAATTTGATAGATTGAATGCTATCCTACTGGTTAAGCTGTTCTGTTGTCATGTTTTACAATATTAACTTCTGACTTAACATTTTTTTTTCTCTTTCATTCTTAAGTTTTAAGAGTGTGATCAGTATGATCAGATTGTACAATTATTTTAAAGAAAGAAGGCTTTAAAGATCTAAAAGTAATTTCTGTTCTGAAATTTTGGCTTAAAAAACAAGATTTGAAATTAATAAGTCCTCATTTCACAAAAAATAAATAGTACGGTCTTCAAACTGTCGTTATATTAATGACTTGACTTTACTATTATTAATGAATAGAATAATATAGTATTATGATAATATATAAAATGATATAATGTTGAGCACCTTTTAAGCTCAAACTAAAATTACTAGAGTACATATTTTCTTTTGAATGAAAAAGGAAACTCGTCTTAAGAGCTCTCTCCGCATGTAATCATTGCAGATCCTAAACTGTTGGAGGATTTTGGTGTGCCCTTTGTGAGTGCCTGGAAAACAACACACAACATGCGCTTCTGGCAAGAGCAAGGGCATCCTGACATGGCTGATGTGACGCCAGGGTGAGTAGTCTGTATGAAGCAAAGTAGCAAACACGACCAAATGAAGCTATCCCGTAGAAATACACAAAGACTAACCAACATGCCGACAACTTCTTCTTCGAAAGGAACAAAAATAGCAACATAAAAGAAGAGAAGAAGGAAAAGAAGAAGAAGAAAAAACTTAGCTTCATGCCCAGACTTGGAAGACGAGAAGAGGAAGAGGAAATCTGTACAAAACTATTCTCATACCAAGGTCGCGTGAAGTTGATTGAATATATATGATTTGTTCAGCTTACGTAGTTTATCACATATTAGAAATGAAGGCAGGGACACCACAGACTTTGTGGCACAATATCTATTTTTATTTTGTGAATAAAATAATTTTCTACTAATATTTTTATTATAATTGTTTAAAGACTAGTAATACTGAAAAAACAAAGAAACAGAATGCAGTTGTTTTCTGATATGAGTACAATTTACTTACTATCTCTACAGCAGTTTTGTTTTGAAATTCCATCATTACTTCAACCTGAAAGTAAACAATTGTATCACTTACTAACACTTAGAACTATTCCTGTTTTACCACAAGTTTAAAACTCATGACACAAAGTGTTTGTTTCATTCATTTATTTACATGAATATGTGTTCTAGAAATAAAGAGACTTTGACTTACCATTTCATTCTTTCTACTATGTTACTGATTAAGGAAAGCTTATTAAATGAGTGTAGTTGTCTGAATCCATTTCTCTATTCCTACTGCTTTGTGTTCATATCCTCTTGCTTACAAGTTTGCCCTTCTTCTCCCAGGCATCCATTTCAAGGGAATCTCAGCATCACTGACGTCAGAGTCCGTTTCAATCAGTGAGTATCGCTTACAGGTGGCACACTGGCCACATGGTTAGAGCGTTGGACTCCTAATCCAACAGTCCAGGGTTCAAATCTGGGAGGTGACCGTCTTGTGTCCTTAGGAAAGACACTTTACACCATATTTCCGCTCCCCACCCGGCTGCGAATTGGGTACCAGCATATTCTGCTGGGGAAGTAAACCTATGACAGACTAGCGTCCTGTCTAAGAGATGATGTAAAACCATCTGTTATGCTAACGCTACTGAAACTACGTTAAGCTCCGGCTCTATGGGCCCCTCATAGGCCTTGAAGGAACTTTACTTACTTACCATAGTTGCCATAGTGTCCACTGTATTCCATTTCTTCTTCCTTTAGTGGCTTCCTTCATGATCTAGTCAATGGCCAGGATAAAGAGGAAAGGTGAAAGAAAGCATCCCTGTCTCACTCCTGTGAAGATATCGAAGGGGTTCTGATGTTTACAAAAAGAATTGGGAGAAGTAAATGCTCACTTGATCTTCTGATTCCATGAATTAATGTTGTGGTCTCTAAGTAATTATTGTGTATAAATCATACTAGTTTCAAGTAAGAAATCTGTAGAAACACAGTTAAAGTGGTTTAATTTTCCTGATCACCAAGATATCAAACATAAGCTTGCAGGAAACGAATATTTTGGAAAGGAAAAAAGACATTTGTGCCTGTCTCAAACTTACAGGTTGCAAAATGAAGAGAGGATAATATGTTTTCTTATTACTTGAACACTTTTTCATTCTTTATCGGTAGGTCTGTCTCTCTTCCTTTGTCTCTCTCTCTCTCTCTCTCTCTCTCTCTCTCTCTCTCTCTCTCTCTCTCTCTCTCTCTCTCTCTCTCTCTC
>JBDFRD010091834.1:0-13584 GCA_039654405.1 Bullina lineata
GGGGGGTGCAGCGCAAAAAGTTCTTTGATAACACTTTCAGCATTACCTGGTAACAGGTCACTAATGTGCAGGTAATGAATGAAAGAAGTTAGTGCATACCCTTCTTTCAAAATACATTTCTTATATACTCTTCAAAAACATTTAAGGACCACCATAGTCCTATGCTAGCTAGCATGACACAGAGAAAGCAGGTAGCCAAAAACATTTCTATGGAAACGATCTCTGATCTCTTACAAATTGCCCAGAAATTAATCCATAGTGTCATATTTGGGGAATTTTTTTTCCAAAATTATGCACTTGCACAAGATGTCCTTTTGAAGAATACGGAAACATCCGTTGTTTTATCACCACCCAGTTCAACAGAGCAGTTGTCACACTGATAATTTTACCAAACCACCGAGTCTCTCCCCTCTACTACCAGTGTTACTTGCACGAAGGAAGTTCTCATGCTCTATTTAGTGTTAGTGGATAAAACAATCTAAGACCAATCACACAACCGTTTTCAAAGAAGACAGTGTGAAAACTATGTCACATTTAGCTGGAATGTCTTAAAAACGGTTCAGATTGTTAAGTCACTATCCTTACAAATACTTCAATTCTCTTCCCATCGAAATACCACACAAATTCATGTATACTCTTAAAAAAGTAATTCCTTTAGGCCAAGAGGCCCACAGAGCCGGAGCTTATCCCGGTTTCGGTAGCGTGAAGCGGAACAGAAGATGATTTTAACTTCACATCTCTTAGACAGGATGCTAGTCTGTCTTTGGTTTACTTCCCAAGCAGAATATACTGGGACCCAATTCGCATCTGGGTGGGGACAGGGGAAATGGTTTAAAGTGTCTTTCCCAAGGACAGAACATGGTCATCTCCTGGATTCGAACCTGGACCCTTGGGTTAGGAGCCCAATGCTCTAACCGTTCAGCCACTGTGCCACATGCATGCTCTTACAGACATCTTTTTAGCAAAATGTGAACCTTTCAATCCTTTCCTATGACAACCATAAAAGCCACACATACACAAAGGAAACTAAAATCACTTGTAAAGGTTTCAAAGATATTATTTTGAAAAAGTGTTGGTCATCTTACATGTTTCCTTCTCTTGAAAGGGATGCTAACTGTGAGAGGGCTGAGCTTGGAGTTCAGTCGTGTCACAAATACTTGACTCACACACGAGGTCATAGGGTCAAAGTCCACCTGGGTCACTTGAACAATAGTCCAATCTATGGGGAAATAGGAGATTCGGTTATTTTGCCCACTTGCTGGGTAACTACAGGCTAAAAGAGAAAGAAAATGATCATTAAAACATTAAAAAATGCATAAATCACATGATAAGCTTGTGGACCGTAACTCATCAAATTCTATAGTTCTTGTTAGGCCTCAGCTTAGCCCTGGGCTGACCAAGTATACTCAGTGTTAGGCCTAAGTGAGTTTTTAAATCAACATGTGCGGTAAAGAGAGAGGACATCACAGTACAAAGTAGACATGCCAACCCCATTTGAGGCTTGCAGTAATCACAAGCTGAACTCGCAGTAAAATGAGGACCAAAAAGAGAGAACATAGAACGCAATGGCAATGAGATTTAAAAGCATATGTCCTTGCCGTAATTGCCTGTAAATCGTAATTTCTGACGGCTCCCCATCATTTCTTACGGCAAGTCTGTATTAATAACAGGACAAGGGCATGATATTTTTTCAAATAGAACTCCTCTAAATCCTTTATCCCTTTTATTTCAAGCACTGACAAAGCACTTTCTTGATGTGAAAACACATTCTATCAATTATTCTATCTAGTTTCATTTGGTGAGTGCACATTTTTACCTCAATTTTATGAGAGGCTGGTATAAATCTTAATAATTTGACGTGCATGCATGCTGTAGCTCTGACGAAAGCAGAAAAAGACACGCTTTTCATGACACAGGAGCAAACAGTAATTCAAAGGATAGCAATGTTCGGGAAAAGATGGAAGTAAAATTAAAAGTTTCTTCAGGGCCTATGAGACCCATAAACCCAGAGCTTATCATGGTTTCGATAGTGTGAACCAGACTAGATGATTTTCATATCATCTCCTAGACAGGAAGTTAGTCTGTCATAGGTTTGCTTCGCCTGCAGAATACGTCAGACCCAATTCACACCTTGGTGGGGACAGGAAAAATGGTGTAAAGTATCTTTCCAAGGACATAACACAGTCATTGTCCAGATTCTAACCCATCCCCATTGGACTGGGAGCCTGACGCTCTCACCATTCGGCCAACACACCTCTCTAAAAACATGGAAACTTATAAGCAAATTACAGGAGTGAACATACCTTCAGGTATATCCTGGATTTTATGATAAAACCTTTCCAGCAAATCCTGGCCTGTGTTGAAGTCAACATGACCCAAGGCTGATCTCATAGCCTCCGTTTCCACTCCAAGATCCTCTCCTAGACACATCCACTCGTTGACCTTGACTGATGAGCCAGTGGTGTCTGGCGTCGGTGCAGGGTCTGCCTGACACTTTCTGTTGGTCCAATTTGACAGATGTTGAAACATTAAAACTCTGACCCTACATCAGGGGTCAAAACATACCGTTAAAATGCTTACAATGGAACATTTTTTGGAAATTTTCAGTATTCCTCAAAAATTCATATTTTGACACAAAGGGTTTCATATTGTATTGACCAGAAGTCATTACTTTACACTGCCTCACACCAATTTCTCTACACTGAGTGGGGTCACGTCACCCCCAGTGTAAAGATAAGCATAACCAGATTTTGTACTTTACATATGTGGGGTCACATAGTCTCCCTGTTTGTACGGATAAGCTTTTGGACTATATGAAACATGGGGGTACACTGACATCCCCTATGTACGGACACGAATGTAAAACATGATGTACTACAGGGCCAACCCCTCTTACAAAAGGCAGTTTGAAAAAAAAATCAGATTTGCTTTTTCCCCAACCACCCTTTTTGTTTAAACCCTTGCAATAGCCTCTTGCTTGATAAATGAATAAATAATTGAAAGCAGGAAGAAAAAAAATTAGTGCATGCTGAAAGTGAAGGAGGACAGAGAAGGAGAGAAGGAGAGCAGGAGAGAGAGACAGACAGACAGACAGTTGGGAGAGAGTGAAAACACAGGAAGAAAGGGAGAGAAGTTTACCGTAGCTTTGCCCGTAGATTCCTATTGAGCAGGTGAGTAAAGGTGACATGCATGGACTGGGCCAGGTGGGTAGCTACCATCTCCTGGCTTGACTTCTGGACAGAACTGGCACCTGTGGGCACAACAGGCGCACATGGAAAAGAATATACATGTACTAAGCTTTGTCTTCTCCCTCCCATCTCTTTTCTTTTTTTTAGCAATTTTCATCTTCTTTATTCACTCAGACTGCCAGTCCTGGTTGGTTTTTTTTTGTTTTGTTTTTGTTTTGGTTTTTTTTTGGGGGGGGGGTTGCAACATTTGACATTGTTGTCTGCCATTCCTCCAATTTTCATAGAACTTAATATATTGTAATTCTTGTTGGCTATGGCTACATGTCTTTTTTTTTCTTTTTCTGTATAAAGGTTTTCAGTATTCAATTCTCTGCATTGTGTGACCAGGCCAGACATACCAACCCCATTTGAGGCTTGGAGTAATCACGAGCTGAACCCCAGTAAAATGAGGACCCAAAAGAGTAATTTTAGTGCGTACAAGGATAACGCCAGAGAACGAAGAACGCAACAGCAATGAGATTTAAAAGTATATATCTTGCATCCTCGCCATAATTGCCCGTAAACCATAATTTCTGACTGCTCCCATAAAGTTGGCATGTCTGTGTTTGACTAATCAAATGCGTGTGTGGCTTTTACAGTTCTTTCCTTTTATTTCATCGGAATTTTTTTTCAAGCAAGCAAAGAAAAATGAAGTAATGCTTAACTAACCTGAGGTGAAACTTCTGTGCCACTGCATCAGGGCCAGGCTTCGTGAGATTTGACCTTGTAGAAAAGAATTGGGGAAGTGGGACACTTGTGCAGCTGCTGATTCCAACTCCTCGACCTCATCCCAGTCTGAAAAGTAAAGTTAAGTTCCTTCAAAGTTTTTGAGACCCATAGAGCCGGAGCTTATCCCAGTTTTAGTAGCATGAAGCAGAATAGGTGAGTTATACTTGACATGGCACTAATCTGTTATGGGTTTACTTCCCAGAATAAAATGCAAGTACCCATTTTGCACCTGGGTGGGGAGAGAAAAATGGTGCAAAGTGTTTTTCCCAAGGACATAGCAGTCACCTCCCGGATTTGAATTCCAGACCGTCGGATTAGGAGTCCAACACTATAAATAACCATTTTCATTTGGTTACTGCAGGCTTAGACACTTAGAGAGAAAAAGACAGGGAATATCTTATCCCAAAATTTTGAGAAATCTGTTTCATTATTTTCATACCACGAAGCAGCAGCTCAGCCAGACTGGCAATCATGGAATAAAAAAAGCAATTTACTGATGACAATAAGCTAGATAGATCTGTTTGCATTTTCACAATTCCTAATTCAGCACTTTCTATCTTTTCTTATTACACAATTTTAAAAAAGACAGAGTTTATTCCTAACAAAATACCCATAACCGTCTAAAAGTAAACTACATTATAATATCATGACATTAATTTAGATCAATATAAAAAAACGGAACTACACATTATCTTTTTTGTCTCCTCAGACTCTGGATTGCTACGATTGGGTTGTGATATAACAAACGTTTCCTCATTAACCCAGTTGTTGACTGTGCATAAAAGGTACAAACTCTAAGTATTCTATATTTTAACAATTATTATTATATAATACAATATTAACAATAATGAATAGAGAGAAGAGAGATTTTCACTCACCGGCCATGTGTGAATGAAGGGAAGGAAACTTTGAGAAAAGCACATCATGGTAGGAGGAGCACTGCATCTTTGTTCCTGACACACTGCACTGTGATGATGACACGCTTGCTGCAGAAAGTCTCCGACAAGACTGGGTACCCCTTGCCTCAGCTCTGTTTTCTTTAGTTCTCGTTTCCTCAGCTTGCAGCTCAAGAGGTGGTGTGGACTGGAGATGACCTGCATCAAACAAGTCACAACTTGTATCCTGAATAAGGAGACTACTTGCATCCAGGCTCCTATCATCCCCACCTTCCGTTTTAGGACTCTTGCTCTGGGGCGAGGAACTAGGAGAATGCGTGCCTGACAATCTTTTTCGCGGTGATGTCGAAGATGTAGTAGGCTTTCTTGTACTTCTGCCTAATGCTGCTTTCTTCTCTGGATTTTCTGATGCTGCTTTCTTCTCCGGATTTTGCGCTGGTACCGCTTTCTTCCTCCCGCATCTTTTGACCTGCATCTCTTTCTGCTGTTCTTTCTCTGCATCAGCCTTCTCAGGAACATTCTGAGGTGTAAGCACTGCTTCTGTTACCCTAGTTTTCTTCAGTGCCAACCTAGAGGACCGACTTGCTGTAGGCTTAACTCTCCTCACAGGCCCTGCATCTTCCAGGTTTTCCTTTTCCTCTTTGTTCAGACTATTCCGGGAAGGGGGCGTTTCACCATTAGGTTGTTTCCGTCTAGGTCTGCCACGGGCAATTTCTACAGAGTCTGGAAAATAGTTGAGTAGCAAGGGGCTACTGACCCCATCAGTCTTCATTTCTCCCACAGGAGTCTCCTCAATAGGTTCCACACTCAAAGGAGAGAATTGCTCCAGTGCTGTTCCTAAAAATTCCTCCGTTGAGTTTTCCACGTCACATAGAAGAGTGTCTACTCCAGATAATTCAAACACTGACACCTCGGCCTCAGAATCAGTACTCTCCCTCCCCCTCACTGCTTCAGGCGATATTTCCACCTGCCTACCTCTTCCTCTCCTGCTGCTCCTCTCCACCACAGCTCCCTTCTTCTGGTTTGTATCTGTCTCTTTCCTCCGCCCTCTCTTCGTCCCATTAGGCTTGATTTCCTTCAGAACCATTTTGGCCAGTGGTGACTCCACAGTTGGCGTCTTGCCATGAATTCTTTCCATCAGCTGCCGATGCTTGTCTAGCGCTGCTTTCTGCGGAGTGAGTGCCTGCTGCACTTCCTTCTTCACAGCTGCAGGCTCTTTCGTCTCTCTCCCCTTCCTCGGTCGCCCCACGCCAGCAGTGTGTGTGCTAAGAGACAAACTGAAATCATCCACCGAGGTCTGGAAAAAACCAGAAGTGACATCTGCACTGGATTTTTTTCCATCCAGCCCATCGCTTTTCAAACTAAGACTCTCCAAGTTACTTGACAGAAGAGTCAAGTCATTGTCTTCCTGCTTCACAATTTGCCTCGTCTTCCCCCGGGATCGCCCAGTCTTCCCAGTAGGAGCTCCAGATTTGGCTGTGGCTCCCCTCCTCTTCACAGGAGCTTTCTCCATTCCGGAGGAGTCATCTTCCATTGCACTGGCGTCTTCCTCTTTAGCAGCAGCCACAATTTTCACCTTTGTCTTAGAGCTACTACTTGCCTGCACATACCCAGAAGTCAGGCTGGAGTTTTTGACTCTCAGTGCCTTGACTGAGCCAGGAATTTCTCCAGCAGCTTTCACATTGCTACTCTTGGTCCCCTCGCCACCAGCAGGCTGTTTCACTTGTCTATTTTTCATGGTCGCCTCATGACCATCAGAGGTTGCAGGTCCAAGATTTAGTCTGCATCTCCTCTCTTCATCCCAGTACTCTTGCTCTTTTTTCACTTCTTTCACTGCAGCCTTAATGATCTCCTCATCGCCCATTTCCTCATGCCCTTCATCCACCAGGTGCGACATTTGACGGAGGAAAGGGACATAACTCAAGTGGAGTTTCAGCAATTGTGCTGAAGCAATGATGACATTCATCTTGCCTATCCCTTTAAGTCGCCTCCCTTTCTCGACCACAGCAACTAACAATTCTCTCACATCTCGGTCCGTACAAGAATCATCAAAGCCTCCGCTGCAAAGCTGCAAGAACTGAAACTCCGCCTGTCTGTACAGTGACTCCACTTCCAGAGCCTGGATGCTGTTCACGGAGTGAGGTGTCACCTCAAGCTTCAAGCCACAGGCCTCAGCCACTTCCTGTGCCCAAGTCTGAGGACGAGACCCGGCCAGTTCTTGTGATAGCAGCACAGCTTGTCGATAGCATGCCAGCACAGAAAGAGAATCCTCACCTCCCTCCCTCAGTAGCTGAAACAGAAACATTGTTCTTATACTCGTCTGAATTAGAACAATCAATGTCTCACTCTCTATCTGGACTGCAGGTCAGACAAAGTTCCAACCGTACTGACCATTCGTCCCCTCAGTTTACAAGTGTCTTATGTCCACTTTTCACAAAATCTGAGTTAAGTTAAACCCATCAAAGGCCTTCCATAGGCTATTACTACATGTCTTTGTGTTTTCAAGACCATCAGTTCACTTTAAGTATGAAAATTCCAATACGCATTTGTCGTATGTCCACAATAATTCTTCTTCTTCAAGTGTCAGGCCTGGTGCAAGCATCAACGGTCATGGTCTTCCAGTCCACAATAATACATGTACCAAAATTTCTTTTAAATGCGATTTCTCAAAACTGGGTTGAATGGACCTACGACAATTAAAAACTGAGGTGACGAATTGTCTTTCCTTTAGAATAAAACTGATACGACCGAGACAAGAACAGCGCCTCTAGGCAAAGCGTTGTATCTAAGTAAGAGGCTGCGATATAGCCATACATATTATTATCATTCTATTAGTACCCTCCCAAATTTCCTTGGAGACCCTATGCTCCACTAGGAGTAAAGAGGATTAAGTCAAGTCAAAGGCAAGTTGCCTTGCAATAATAACCATTGCTTCAAATGTGAAGCAAACAGTTATTAAAAGATAGTCGACTACTGATAAGTAGATGTCTCTGGAGGAGTCAGAAAAACATCGACTTATCTATAAGATCAACTCATCCATCAATATGCTAATCGTGTCCAATTAGGCCTATATAATAATGGGAGGCACTTCGAGGTTCTCTGAAAAAAGATCAACTTATGTGGAGTTGACTGTATAATAACACATGTCATAAAACCCACATCTCTTTCTTAATCCATTCAAAGCAGAACTAATGAAAAAGAGCCATTGAAAATGAAGTAGAAAAAATAAATAAGAGGATTGATACGGAAACTAAGAAATAATTCAAAAAGCAGACAGCGTTTTGTGCATCACTCTGTACCTGAGCATGATGCCAGAGAAGCTGCACCCTCAGCTCGTCCAGTTGGTTACTCTGACAGTGGACACAGGAACCTCCCTTGGACTGACCACCAGACCCTTCATCACCCGACACATTGATGCCATCCAGTAACTGTCTTCTGGTGGCACTGACTGAACACAGGATAAATAACAAAAAACATCTTTACGACATATTGCGACAAAATCCCTTCAATTCAATGACAGGGTCTACTGCTGGCTGTAGAAGTAACATTTCTGAGAAATTTCAAAATTAAAAGTAATCATCCCCCATACATTCGCACTTCCTTTCGGGAGCAAAACAGCTTAAACACAAACTGCATTAATTTTTCTTGACTTTTAAATAAACTCTTGTTATTTTTCAAACATGAACATGTTTACAACTTTACATTTTTAATAACCCCAACCCTTTTCTGACATCAAAGAAATATGATCATAGAATATTGTTCAGCCTACATGCATTCAAGAGCTCACAAGGTAATATGCATTAAGTCCCAGATATATCAAACAAAGAGTGCCACACTTGCTAAATTTAAACAAATTCCCTTACCTTCTTTCTCTGTACAACTCACACAGCTGACATGATGTAATGAGAGGTGACTCAGTGCCAAAGGATTGATGACATCCGACATCATCTCTTCACTGCCTAAACTCTTGACAACATGCTTCAAGCAAGCCTGGGAAACAGAAACAAATATCGGGGTGAGTATTTAAAGAGGGTACATTGGCCATGTTTCATCTGATTGGGCAAAACCGATCACATGCCGATTGTCCGGTCTTACGGCAGTCAAGCTTAGTCCGTAAGAGGTGATTGAAATTGGTGGGAATGGATGTGGTTTAACAAAGAAAATGTAATGGCCCACAGAGTGTTAGTGAGAAAGCTAAACCTAAAAGTAAAAGACTATAGAACTTGTTATGCCACACTTGTTATTTTGTAAGAGTTGATAATCTCATGATTTGAAGGGTTAAAAGGCTATTCAATAATTTGTCCCAGTAAATTTTCATGAAAGTTGTCAATACTTGTCTAGAATCACTGGCAGAAAAAAAAAAGAACATATGTGTGTAGAAATTTAGTGAGAGATTTTCTGTGACTTATCTTTTGGGCTTTCTGTTCCAGTGCAACATACTTCTTGTGGGTAGATGTATACTCAGTATAGACTAACTTATTTTGTTTATGGCCTAATTTCTTACAAAGCGAGTATTTTGGCCATGTGACCAGTTTCAACCAATCAGATCAAACATAGCCAGTCTACCCGCTCCCAAAAATATATTAACTCTGAATACCAGGAGAAACCCCAACGAAGTAATTACATCAAATTTCACCAAAAACCCAAACCTCTTTTGGTTACCCAAGTTTTACACCCATGTACATTAAATGATAGTGGTGTGGTTGCTGAATGATTAGAGCGTTGGACTCCTAATCCAAGGGTCCAGGGTTCGAATCTGGGAGGTGACAGTGTTGTGTCCTTAGGAAAGATACTTTACACCATTTTTCCTCTCCCCACCCAGGTGCGAATTGGGTACTGGCATCCTCTGCTGGGGAAGTAAACCTATGACAGACTAGCGTCTCGTCAAGGAGATGAAGTAAAAATTATCTGTTCCGCTTCACACTACAGAAACCAGGATAAGCTCCGGCTCTATGGGCCTCATAGGCCTTGAAAAAACTTACTTCACTTTTTACATTAAATGCTACGTTTTGCTGGTTTTTACTTTCATATTCATGAGATATTTTCTTTTATTCTACATCATTTTTATCTGCAGTACCAAGAGCCACCCCGAAATGTCAGGCACCAAATAAACGCTACTTCGTATTACAAATATTGTCCTGCAACTAGCTTAGAACTCTCAAAGCCATTAAAACTGTTATATGGGATCAAAAAGCCTAGAAATTAACAATGACATTCCCTTTATTACTGTTAATGCATGCACACATTCTCATTACATATTTAAGGAAAAATGTCAGTCACTTTCTGGTACTTACTTTAAGAAAAATTATCTGCTAACCTTTTTAAGTAAAAAAAAAAAAGGAACGTTCCTTCAAGGCTTATGAGGCCCATAGAGCCAGAGCTTATCCTTGTTTCGTAGCATGAAGTGAAACTTATGATTTTTAGATCATCTCCTAGACAGGACACTAGTCTGTCATAGCTTTACTTCCCCAGCAGAATATGCCGGTACCCGATTCGCACCTGGATAGGGAGAAGAAAAATGGTGTAAAGTGTCTTTCCCACGGGCAGAACAGTTGCCACTGGATTCAAACCCCGTACCCATGGATCAGGAGTCCTACGTTCTAACCATTCGACCATTAATCTTTTTAAGACTGAGATATTAATTGCTGAAAAGGACATTTGAATTGCAATTACCTGCCACACATGTTGGGCTTCCTTAGTGGTATTTGACATCTGCAGCCATACCTCGGTGAGACAACTCAGAAAGGTAGCACCCCTGAGGAAGGTTCAGTGTTATAAGTCTGTTTTAGTCAACAAGTACTAATTAGCAATATCCACGGAAGGAACAGAAAAAGGCTTTGTGACTTTTTTCTTCACATTATTTTATATCAAGAAAAAGAGGAGAGACACTGTAAAAAATAAATAAGAAGCATTACACACAATTTTGAAGTAGAGGATAGATAGAAAGAAAACAAGGCTTCAAGATGCAACATTACCTTAAGTAAGTAATTCACCCGTTTTTCATTAAAAAAAATTCAGAATTTCTCTTTTCAAATCTTTATTCAGATTTGTTGTTTCATTTCTGCCAGCAAAAAAAAACAACAAAAAAACAGCCCAGCAACAAAAACAATAATCAGTCTTTCCTTACCAGGTGCCTAGACCACAAGAACTAGCCATCTTGAAGCCTTCCATCAGGTGAGTCCGGGCATACTTTATGTTGCCTGTATGAAGGAACACCTGTGCTGTCAGGTGCAAAGTACACAAGTACTCGTGTATCACACGCCAAGTGTCCACACTGTGTGCTGAAGAAAGGCATTGATGGGAGAAGGTTTGGTACTGGGTATGATAGAAACAACGCGGCCCTTACACTTACCTACACTTATAGTCACAATTAAGACTACAGAATGAAAAAAAAGAAAAAAGATTCATTACGCAAAAAATAAATTCAAGATTTTATTATACAATTGTAAAATTATGACAATGAAAGCAGAATAAAGTTTAAATAAAGATTAAAACCAATATATCTTCACATATTTCACAAACCACTATCAGAATGCAATGGGCAGGCAGAACCTACCTCTAGATTCAGTATTCTTGTAGTCTTTGCCCATGTAGAATGCGACTGAGCTACGTACAAGTTTCAGCGACTCTCCCACAAGCTCTGTAACATACAGCTTCTTCTCAGGCCCTGTGTATCAAGAGAGGGTACCAAAAAAAAGGTAGAACCGGTGCGTTTTATCAACATCAGAACATCTCCTCATTTTGTTCTTAATTCCTATTTTAGCAGAAAGCAACTTCATGTGTGAAATTTTTCACTACCAGTGTCCGGATAGGCAGCGAAGCCATATATTTCCTGGAAGGGCAAACAGTGAGTTGATAAGCATGTTAGGGGAAAATAACCATTAAAATTAACACCATAAACAAGCTACCCTACAATTTATGAGTGGTGCAGCAGCTGAATGATTAGAGCATTTGAATCCCAATCCAAGGGTTGTTCAATTCCGGGCAACTGTGTTGTCTTTAGGAAAGACACTTAACACTATCTTTCCTCTCCCCACCTTGGTGCGAATTGGATACTGGTGTACTCTGCTGGGGATGTAAACCTACAACAGACAAGCGTCCTGTCTAGGAGATGAAGTAATAATATCTGTTCCTCTTCACACTACTAAAACCACGATCAGCCCCGGTTTTATAGGCTCATAGGCTTTGAAGGAATTTTACTTACTTCAATGTATAAAATAAGTAAATACAATCCTACAGCCGTACACTCCTCCGGGAATGAACAGGATTAAGTCAAGTAAGTCAAATACAATCATATTCTAATAGGTCCTACAAAGGTATGTTCATCACCAGGCCCAAGGTAGTCTAAAGGTGAATGTCACCTTTGAACAACCCACAGGTAACATGCCTTACTCTTTTTTGAAGCTGCATTACAGATTACCCACACTCCAGCTGCAACCATTGGTCTGTCCTATCAGTGACATCACATCATACCAACTAATCAGACCAAAAAACTGACATGAATAACCAAAAAAAAAACCCACATATATGCACAAAAATGAATCTACCTGCCAATTCAGCATCCTCTCCAGGGTAAGACTGGGCTAAGCACGACTTAGCTGCCAAGTATTTCAGTTTGGCCAGGCTCATAGCCACAGTAATGTTGGAGGGACCTTTGTGAGAAGCATTCTCTGTAGTTTTCATCACAGACTCATGCACCGAGAAGAAATCTTGAAGCTGAAACATAAGGACATGATTATTAGCAATAGTGGACAATGAATTTCTATTCTTCTTGTTTCAAGGCATAGCCGGACATTTTAAGAAACGCACACAATGATAAATCACTGATTACCTTTTAGTTTTAGATAGCAAGTAAAGTGAAAATAAAGTTTCTTAAACGCCTTCGAGGCTCATAGTGCCAGAACTTATTCCGGTTTTAGTAGCTTGAAGCAGAACAGATGATTTTTTTAGACGATCTCCTAGACATGCTGTTGTAGGTTTGCTTCCTTCACAGAATATGCCTGTACCCAATATACACCTGTATGGGGTGATGAAAAATGGTGTGAGATGTCTTTCTCAAAGACACAGCAAAGTCATCGCTTCAATTCAAACCGAGGACCCTTTGATTGCGACTCTGACGCTCTAATCATTCAGTCAACACCCCATCTTTTAGTTTCAGATAAGGACACATAAATATTTAATAACTAAAAAAATTAAAATACAAAACAAAAAAAAACAAAAGAACATGCAAAATGTCCAATAAAACATCAATAGCTTCTGGAAGTTTGGTTGCTCCTAACCACCCCCTTAACGATCTCCGTTCGCGAAGCAAGGCCGTGATGATGATGAGCTATTGGAAGTAAAATATTCTCACCTGTCCGGCAGCCTGGTGATGCACCGCCACAGAAACCAACTGGGGAACAGGACTGTCTGGGGAGAGTCCCAGGCCAGACAGATACACATCCCCTTCCTTCCTAGTCTTGCACTTCAGTCCAAGGTCACCCAACAAAGCCAGAAGGAAAGCCAAGATTTTCTTTTGTGTATCAGACTGTTCCAGTTTCTCAGCCAGGTTCTGAGCTGCGCACACTGCCTTCAAGGCTAGGCTGGGCTGTTGGGGAGGGAGGAGAAAAAGAAACGGGTGGGAGGTGAGTGAGAGGACAGAAAGATGGAAAAAGAGAGGGTGTGCGAGAGAGAGAGAGAGAGAGAGAGAGAGAGAGAGAGAGAGAGAGAGAGAGAGAGAGAGAGAGAGAGAG
>JBDFRD010091945.1:0-13581 GCA_039654405.1 Bullina lineata
TTTTTTCTCTTTTTTTTTTTTTTTTTTTTTTTTTTTTTTTATTAATGACTGTTTTGAATAGCTTCAAACTGAACCAGGTCTTAGCCAGAACCAATTTCATAACTGAAAAGACAGGTTCTTGCTTAATAATGTCCTGACAGGAACGGTGAATGAGGAAAGAAATGCCGTATCATTTTGCCATGATGGAAACAGGCAGGATATTTAATTAACAAATGAAAGACTTTAGTGCTCCTTAATGTGTGCTATGAATGCTACTTAGTTTTATTTACTTTCATTTTCTTGCAGTTAACAGTTTTCAATCTACTGTTAGGAGTGAAGTAATTTTACTTTTTATGGTGTATCCAATTTTCTATTATAATATAAGAATGTTTTGCTGTGCCTTGTCTTCAGATTACATCATGACAGAAGCTGCAAAGATTCTTAGATTGATACACATTCGGGACTTGAGAGATCTTCAAACCAAGATAAACACAGCCATTGTTGCTGTACAGGCCATAACAGCAAATCCGAAGACAGACAGCAGGCTTGGCAAAGTTGGAAGATAAAAGTTTGTTGTGTTTTTCTCCATTTTATTTTATTGCATGTTGCTTTGTTGGCGAGTTTGAATGTATGAAAAAAAAAAAGACTGTCTTACCCTCTTTACTTAACTGACAACTACTGTGTAGAATTTTTTTTTAAAGTCACCCTTGATCCTGGAATTGGTGAATACGGGAAATATGGTATTGTTCAACTAGAAAACAAATAGTTTTTGTAAAGAATCTCGACAGCTGTTCATAACCACTGTATTGGTGCAACAGAAACTTAAAAGAAGTAACCCTTTGGTGAAGAATTGCATTCACAACATCTTTCACTTGTAATAGTTATTGTAACAGTTTCATCCACAGACTACGCAGGAATTTTGTGCTAAAAATCCTGAAAAATACCACACTTTTTCATGTTGACAAAACGTTCACCTCAACTCCATTGTAAGAAAAAGGCTTTTCATAGACTAACACTACAAAGCGATTGTTTTACCTTGTTATTTAAATTTGTAATCATGTTGTTACTGAGACACAGCTGGCGTTTATTTCCGGTTCCTTTAATATCTAAGGTATCAGGCAGGTACCATGGTAATATCACTATTCTATGATGCAATTCCCAGTGAAACAATGATTGAGCTTATGTTCAAAAAGAAATCTCGTAAGATGTCTGCAGCTGAATTGGAAAGGGGAAGTAAAAACTAACTTATTCTTTTCTTATACGAGTTATGATGTGTCAAGGGCTATTTCGGAAGAGAATATGAGAAGAAGATAAATAACCCTTCATAGGTGACACCAATTTCACTCCATGTTATCAGACAGGTTTTCTTTCTGTGTATTTTAATGCCTAATTGTAACATGTACTTTTTGTTGAACAATAGTGTGTAAATGAAGTAAACTGAGTATGCTCCAATATGGTTACTGAGTTTTGAAACTGCATTAAAAAAAATACTGATAGAATGTAATTTAAATACAATTGTTTGCAAAAGTTGCCATACCCTTATTATCATAACTGAACTGACCTTGAAGTTATATGAATTGTCACAGTCATGTTTTTTGAAGAAAACCTAGCATTTTGCTTGGATTTTTCCCTATTCTTAAATGTTTTCTTATTTGTCAAGCCACATCTCTTTTCTAAAGATTAAGGTTGAACCCAGTCACTGCATAATAAATAATAGAGTTTGTCAGATCTGATTCTGGGTTTGCACAATTTTTGGAGCAAAACCGGTGAGTGAAAAGTTAATTTTTCCTTTCTCTTGTAATTAATGGGAAATACAAAATGAGCTTTGTGAAAGAAAATGACGTAATGGCCCATTTTGGCTCGTTTGATTGTTTGGCATTTGTTCAAAAGATTCAGTTTCTTTTGAAATCCATAGCACCCAGTTTCATTCTTGGAATAATGTTATATCAGCCGGTGCCTGATGGGATTTTTCCTGCCAACACCTGGAAATCTCTGCCAAGATTTTTGTCAAAGAATGGCAATTGTGGATTTCAGTTTTGCTGTAGTTCAAAATTTAATTGACTATATCTTTAATTCTATCTTTGCTTTAGTTACCACGAATTTGAGATATTTTAAATATGAATCAGATTTAGCGTTGACAGTACCGCTTTATTTTTTCTTGTTTCTGTTACTTGACAAATTAATCATATATTTTTCTCACCACACCACAACAATTTTACGTCCACATTTTTTCAAGATTGTACCTGTAGAGGGCATTATTTTCTTAATGTTTGCAATTTTTTAGTCATTCATTTCAACTTTGATGTTGTGAGTAATAGACAGTTGAGTTGACTGGGTAACTGCATTGATGACTATGTTGTGACCCAAAAGCAGAAGACTTCTGTTGGTGGTTCTTTAATTATTCTTGTCGCATTGATTTCAAAAATAATTCAGGTCCTTTTCCAATGTTGAGAAAGTTAACAGTCAAGGGCAAGTTCTGCGTAGTAATCCGTATTAAAATTTGGATAAAATTTTAAGTGTTTATGTGCATTGCATGTCATCAGCGGGAAAAAAAGTCCTCATAATTAAAACTGAGAATTATATTGGATTGGTTTTCTATTCAAATTCAGTCAATGTGCAATGCAAAAATACATCATCATTCATGTCTTTAAGTAGGCTGCTAACAAGGTCATAGACTGGCTAAAGGGAAGGAGCATGAGATTTAATAAAAAAAAAACATGCTTATTATGTATCGATCTGTGCAATTAAAAATCAAGTGTACGTTGTGGTTTTACAGGGTGATTAAAATTATTTGAAATGTTTTTGGTTATTTCAGTTGCATGCTTCTTGTGTATTATGTTTTGTAGACAGGAACAGGATTAAACAAATAAAAATCCCATCCTAAAAAAAGTTTAAATAGCCACATTATTTTATTGTTATCTTCCTCGGCACTTATGTGTTTGTAATATGTTTACTATAATCTTGAATAATTTCTTGTCTCTGTTATGTGAATAAAACCCAGCTAAGTTGCTTCATTTTCTGACTGATTTATTTGTATTGCTTCGTGTAAGTGTAGGTAGATCTATTTTTGTTTGTTTACACTTGTTACTTCTAATTTTTTTTATAAGATTGTTTGTCCTTTACATTTTTCATGATTAAAACGTTCTACAAACTCATTGAAAACTGTACAATGAAGTCCTTGAGTTCAAAAAAGACCTATAGGTCTCAACTGTCGAGTTTTAGAATATTTTAGGTAAACAAATGAGTTCCATAATAACCATTTTAATCTGTATTACAACTCTGCATATATGAACATGTGTGTATATTTACACTTTACTGATAAAGTGATATGCATGTAGTTTCAAACAGCATATTTTATGAAACAAACAATAATTCACAATCAATACATTACTCATTGTTCTACTCATCGAACGTTTATTCATTTCAGGTACAGACATCATTAAAGACAAAATAAACAGTTACATATTTTATTATTTTTGTAAGAGAAAAGGAGAAAATGTTCCTCTCTCTCTACTGTGAACTGACACGTTATGATTCGTGAGAAACCTTAACAAATCACACAATCAGCATCATGATGATTACTGTATTTAAAAACAAAATAGAACAAAAAAACTGAAGAGTGGGACTAAAATACAAACCTATCAAAAAATGACCTGTGCAGTGTACTAGGAATGTATTTTCAATCGTTTTCAAATTATGATAGGAGTGGAAGGGTATCAAGTACTATACAATATTAAGTCTTCCGAAAATTTCTTTACCTTCTATTTCATCTGTCATTTTTTTCTCTGTGGTTCTCAACCCTCTTGCTTTCTTTTCCCATCTTTACTTTTTCTGTGAACATGTTTTGCTTTAACGAAAAGTGGCATTTAATTTTAAACTGAATATTGGACAAGACTAAAAACAAGATTCACTCACTCATAGTTCTTATTTATTTATTTTTATCATGTTCTCAAAAAAGTTGCCCGTTTACTGTGTGAAAATCGAAACTGTTGAACAAAAACTAATGATTTACAAACAGCATGTTGATTAAGGATTTCGCATTCTGGTTTCACTCTCATTCATTGAAAGTAATGAAACACATTTACAATGGATAATGATAACCAGACAACACTAATTCTTTACACTCCTTTCGTCTATGGCACTCACTGTCCCTTCTCATTGTCTCCTTACATCATCTTAACCCTCAGCCCTCCTCCCCCTTGAAGCAGGTTATTATTCAAAATTAATCCAAATGGGGCCATAAGACTGAAATCTAAATTCTCATTATTTATATCTCACTCTCCAATCTTTTCTTCTCTTTATTTCACACTCTGTCTCTCTTGCATTCCGCCAGCACTTAGAAAAAAAAGTGCGTTTTGAAAAGATATACATGTACAGGTATGTACAACAAATTCATGGGGACTATGAATTCAAGCAAAGCAGGTAAGAAACAAAATCTTCACAAATCATGCTGCTCTTTGTATTCAGGCTTTCCGTCATCAGGCATCTCAGATTCTGTCCAGATACATTTATTTATTATATTTACATTGTAGGCATTCATTCAAACTAACCTCTCACAGAAACATGCCACATAGAAGAAGAATGGAAAGCCATCCTTATAAAAATATAAACAATTTTACATTGAATGATCCTCAAATGATGTGCTGCATTCGCCTTCTTATTTCTAAACATTTGAAAAAAAAAAAAAGACAGTTAGAAAAAAGGAGAGAAAAAATTAGCTGTGTCATATTATAAATGTACCTTGACTTGGCCTGCCATTTTTTTTCTCTCTGAGACAACTGTTAGTTTGGTGATCTTCAGTACTGCCTATCAATACTAGTCCTAGTACCCATTTAAACAAAGAAAAACAGCAAAAAGAAATTGAATGACAGTTTCATCTAGAATCTTCACACATTGTGTTTCCTCTGCAAACTTCATTTGTACTGACAATGCTTCGTTGAAGAAAACTAATGTGTGTTTACATGATGATTACATAAAAAATTATTTTTTAAAGGCAGAGCTTTACAGACTCAGCCAATATATAACATTCTTTGTCATAGACATTCTTTACAGCATTGTAACATGACAACAATTAAATTATTCACTCGTGCAACAAAAACGACATGTAAGAAAATACATAAAATCAGTTGAAGTATACACTGTGTGATATCACAAATTCATAAACAGATTGACAAGGCTGACACATTCTTTTTTTTTTTCATCATTTACTCCGTAAGCATGAAAAATATTCTCAAAGAAAAATGCAGTAATTACAAAGCAAAGCAATAATTTAACAAATCATTGTGAACAATATGTACAACATATCTAAATGAGGAGTCTAAGTCTAAGCACTACAGTTAGGTCTCTGTAAAATTTTTACTTTTCAAAATTGTGTCCATTAATCAGAAATAAAGGCAATAGTTGCAATTACATGTATGTCATAAAAATTGGGTACCATGGCTCAGAATTCGTGCTGGTGCTTTAAACTTGCATTCACTAAAACTGAAATGAAGAAACCTGCATTCACTAAAACTGAAATGAAGAAACCTGCATTCACTAAAACTGAATTGAAGAAACCTGAATTCACTAAAACTGAAGTGAAGACTCAAATGAATTACATGTACTGGACGTACATGTAATGCTTGCCTTGAAAATAAAGTAGGCTAGTCATAGAATGAAGAAGGAAAACAATAGAACTTCAATTTTCATTTTGAAATGAGAAAAACAAGGTAGTGTTTGACCAAAAAGACAATGTTGGCAACAAAACAAGGAAGGTGACAGGCATTTGCTTTTTAATCAAAGTAAAAAGAATATAACGCATTTTGTGGTTATACATAATTAACTGCATTACTTTATGAAAGTACCGAATCTTAAAATGTCAAAATTGATATCTCAGATATTAACTTTTTTGAGATGCATACTTTCATAAAAGGTTCTTTAAGGCCTATAAGGTCCAAAGAGCCAGAGCTTTTTCTACTCTTAGTGAGTAGCTGAAATTGAAACAAATGATTTTTCATCATCTCCAGTTCTTTACTTTCTCCCCCAGCAAACTATGCTGATACATGAACTCATAAGTACATAGGTCTAGAAAAGAAAAATTGAGTAAAGTGTCTTTCCTAATACATCGTCCCATCTAAAACAACTTAAGAAGCTCTATGATGAAGTGATTTATAAACTGAACCGATTTGCAAAGGCAGTTCAAGCGCAGCCACAACCAATTTAAATTATGTCATGGTCTGGTCAGTAATTTGTCTTTAAAAGATAAATTTTCACAAAATATAAAAACATCTGAATAATTCACATTATTTGTCTATCAGAACTTATGTGAAGCACACATGATTTGACAGTTTCTCTTCTCTCTCCCCGTCTCTTTCTCTCTTGAGTTCTTATGCATTCTCTGGTACTTCAAGTGTTAAAGTACACTGTTCACATTAAACTGATCACTAAAGATGTCAACTGCCGCATCAGTTTTAAAATGTCATTTGAATGATTTTAACAATTTCTTAAAACTATTTTACAGTTAAAACCTTTGAAATACTTCTGACTTCAAAAACATCTACCCATTGTGACATTTTAGTTTGAGCGAAATGCTCATCTGCACTAAAAGAAGGGGGATCACTTTGGGTTTTTTGAAAGAATTAAAAAAAGAAATATATAATATATATAACGTATAAAAAAAAATATAATGGGATGATAGCAAAATAAAAAAAGGTACTATTTACATTACAAGTACATGATTTGGTTTATAACTGTATGAGAAGATCATTCTCTGAACTATTATTATGCACAAGTTATAATATTGCAACTCATACCCTTTGGATTATTCACGCTATAAAAATTATTATTATGACAAAATGAGAAATGTTAAAAAAGTAAAGCAAGAAATTCTTTCAGGACTTACGCCTGTGTTGGCAAACACTTTGTTTCCTTTAAGTTTGTTTAAAAGAAAAAGTCTCTAAACACTTATTGACAGAAGTATTAAGTCAACGCGTTACAGGGAACTCACTCACAGGTTCATGTTGTTTTCACAGAATAAACTACATCATTGAAAGCAGCAGGAACAGTGAAATTTTGTCTGAGAATAGCTAACTCTTCATGGTCCACTGAATAAATGAATACATCATTGAAGAGGAAGAATTGGAACAGAATTAGAATGTGATGACAAACGTTCCTTTTTTAGAAAATGAGCCACAAGTATATGTAATAGTTCTATTTATGATAAAAAGATTTTAAAAAGTAACATTACCAGGTATAAATCATATTGCCAAGTTGAAGTAATTTGCTTTATTTTAATACCCTTGGTCATTGGAGTCAGAATAATCTCCTTCAATTCAATTAGTGCACAATAGTCTTTACTACCCGATGAAAGGACACCACATGGAAAAGAATTTGTCTTTGATCAAAATGTGTCCATTAATTTCTGGTGCTAATTGAAATGGTGCTTCTTTTTCCAGTAGTAGCAGCCTACAAATGTTATGCGTGAAATGAAATATCACCAAAGGGAAACCGTTAGGTCACAGTCACCATTATTTCATATTATCCTGTTGAATAGTCTGTCTGTAATGAGAAAAGGAAACTTAATAATGATATAAATGTTTGATATTGTTATATGAAATAAATGCATGTGCGTGGACAAATGAAAATCTACATTTTAACTGTTCATGGAGCTAGATGTAATACTGAACATAGAATGAATATCAAACTTATGTGTATGTTAAGTAAAGTCAATATTTTACAACAGAATACACAATTTCTTTGGGAATTCTATGATTACAAAATAAAATTAAAAATCTACACAAACATTCAACAATTTGCTATACTTCCACTCCACTTTCAGATTCTTCTTCCAAAGAGAGAGACTTCTGTAGATCTTCCACTTTGTCAGTCTGTCCCTTGTTTCTCTCCTCCATCAAGGACAACCATCAAGACTTCATGGCTCCACTTCTCCATTCCTATCTACACAAAAGTAAAAAATGTAAGGGTATCTTTCATGCAGTAGCTCTGTCCACAACTTCATTGCTGTTGATTGTTTCTCTCTACACACAGTCACCATTTGTCAATAAGTGACCAAGGGTCACAACAAGATCAGAAAACGTTGGTCTGTTGGCTGGGGGCAGGACACAGCACTGCAGCACAATATCCATCATCGGACTAGGGCACTGCTCAGAAAAGTCTAGTCTTAAAGTGTTATTGGCATTGCCAGCGGCACACAGGAATTTGAACACCTCATCATCGCTGTGGAGACGGTATGGGAGATCAGCCAGATGAAAAACCTCCCACATGAAGATGCCATACGACCAGATGTCAGTTTGAAATGTGTAGTCACCATCTCGGGCAGCTTCAGGGGGCAGCCATCGAAGAGGGACAAGAGCTTGACGTGAGGGGATAGGGTAGTATTCGTTGGCATAGACATCACGGCACAGTGACAGGTTGCATACCTTAGGATAAATAAAGGTTACAAAAGTTTAGATTTCAATTCATCAGATTCAACATTGCAGAAAAAGTCAAGAGAAAATGAATCAATTTTAGTCTTTTATAAATTGCTAAGAACCGCTTCCGTTGGCATACAGTGGTTGCAGCCATATGCTCCTCCGGGAACAAAGAGGATTTGGTGAAGTCAAACCTTAATTTCAATAAGAAGAACTAAAAATAAATTGTTTCATTATTATTATTATTATTATTATTATTATTATCATCATTATTATTATTATTATTATTAATACTATTACACAAATGCCATCAATTGCACATTAGAATTAAATTAAATGTAAAAGTGAAAAAGGATTACAGACATAAGGAATAAGTGTTTCCTTTTTCTCTCTCTAATTTTGTTTCTCTTTTAGTTTTCTTCTTTTTTTTTTTAACTTTCATATAAAAACAAACAAACAAACAAAAAATGCGACAATTCTTTCGCATTCGTCCAATCAAAAATTGTACGCAGGTGATTAAAATCAATAACATTAGTCCAAACTAAAGAACTAATATAGTATACATGTAAGTATTCAAAGGACATTGTGCAGGGTAACAAACCTTTAGGTCCAATCTGGAGGTAAGCAGAACATTTCTGGCCGCTAGGTCTTTATGAATAAACTTGTAGCTGGACAGGTATTCCATAGCTAGGGCCACCTGCTGACACATCTTCAGCTTCTGGATTGAAGTAAGAGGAGGAACTCGATTCACCATCAATCGACGGCCATTGTCATTCCGTGTAGCCAGCAAGAACTGTTTGAGATCACCCTGAAACGATTCGACAGCCATTTTTAAAAGATGAGTTTTACAGTGCAAAAGAGCTTTCATAATTTAGGAAAATATCATTATGAAATATACACTCTAAAAATGATCTTGGCCTAAGTAATAAGAATAAGACTCTGTAATAAAAGCGCCATTTTTAAAGTTAACTGCAAAAGATCATGCAGTACTATGATTCATTTTGCTATTTATTTTTCCAGTCTGTAGACGGTTAAAATGCAGCATATTTACAGAGAAAAAGAAGGAACAACAATAGTTTCCATCAATGAAACAAATTTATCACAAAAGGTTAAATAAAAAAATTTTCTTTTTTTTCTTTTTAGTGTTCATCGCATACAAACATACAGGTACATTGTACTTTAATATTATACATGTATAGTCTTACATACTAAACCTTCCCTCCACATACAAACACACATACACATTCTCCCATCCCCTCTCCCTTTTTTACACACACACCCATAAACTCAAATCTCCCTTGTCAAAAGATAATAAAACATCCTTACCCAGTCGCAGTACTCAGTGATCATGAAGAAAGGCTCTTTCTCTCGACACACCCCCAGTAAACGGACAATGTTTGGATGTTCCAACTTGGAGAACATGTCCACCTCATTACTGAAATCTGTGCTGACCGCTTCTCCTTTCACCAGCAAAGACTTGACCACTACGAGGGTTTCTTGTTCCACTGGACGGATAGCTCTTGCTTTGGCCAGGAACACATCTCCAAATTGGCCCTTGCCTGAAGGGAGGTAAGAATGAATCATTAATATCAGCCTGCAAAGTCGAGTTATGTAAACTCCATACACTTTTATCAATAGATGCTGCAGGAACTTCCTGAGCATCAGATGGTCTGAAGTTATTTTGACCCCAGAAGACAGTAATGTGGAGCATTGGTTTTTCTTTATGAGTTTTTTAGGATAGTTTCTTTTGATTGTTTTAGCCGCTTTGTACTTCCAACAGAGCTGTGGCACAGTATACGACAAGACTCTCAATGATACAACGATGATCTCAGAGATAAAGGCAAGAAAGAGGATACATGGGCCATACCCCATAGCAGCTTGCCTCCAACATCACCAAACAGATTCTAGAACGATACCCACAAGGTAAATACAGAGTGAATAGACTCAAGTTAAGATGGCATAAAGGCAGAGGCATTGAGCTGAGGTTGGTTGGGATGATAAGACCACAGCTTAAAGGGGTCTCCAAGAAGCAAATCCATTGGAAGAGATTTGTTGCAGTTCTATGTTCCATAGAGGAACCAGTGGACAACATGAAGTAAGTTAGTTAATGATAATCTTTATCCACTAGATCTAGTTATACAGAGGCTTCAGCTGTAAGTTTTTGGCTGAAAATGACAATACTCATACATTACATATTCTGCTATTTGTGTTTCACAAACTTTGATCATCAGAATAAAAGTGATAAGCATATTACGGATACTTAAATAAAAAAAGGCTGACGTGTAGATAAGAAGTGACAAAGTCACTCAATATGAAAGGGCTTCTCATTTAATAAATACTATATAGTCAATTAAACATAAAGTTCTTACATACTTTGACACTTTATCACTCCTTTTTTCATATGAGAATAATTGTAGATCTTACACATGACACCAGAAAAAACTAAAATATGTACAATTGTAGTTTACATAAATAAAGCCCTCAAAACTATCCTTACAGTAAATCCATAGTATTGATTTTTCAGTATATGATTTTCAGGACATGATTTATGAATATTCTCTAAACAGCTCACCAATAATGCCAAGAGTCTGTAAATCTTGTCGGGGGAAATGCATCTTGTCTAAAGGAGGGCTCCGAACTCTCATCGCTGCAGTTGATGCTGTCATTGGATTAGCTGTGGTCGTTGCCGATGCAGATGCTGAAGAATGTGATGGATGCGAGCTCATTCCAGACACGTGAGACCGGTTGTCGCTGTCGCTACGGAACTGCAATCCCGAGTCTCGGTCCTTCATGAGAAGCTCATGCTGCTCTCTGTGATGGTTGAACTCCTCTCCACCAACCTTCATGTTCTTTGTGTTCACTAAAGTCAAACATTGGTGGGATAGAGATGAGAAACAAGTGATCAAATGAAACTTTCAGTTTAGGGTTGTTTATTTAAAGTAAAACATTTTCAAATTTGCATAGACATTTTTTGAACTACGAATATAAAAATAGAGTTGAGTTGTCGAAGAAAATATTAAAAATGTACTTAAAAAATTTTTTTAAATACTAAAAACAAATAAGCTTTAGGAAAGACACCAGAGTGAAAAAATATTCGCATAGGCTAAAATTTACTAAACAAATAAAAAATATTTCTTTTATGAAGCAATGAATGGCAAACTAACAAATGCCTCTGTATTTTTAATGTCTTCACAACTTCAATCTCTAACAAAATGGATAATCATTTTTGCTTGTATTAATCAGTTAACATCAAATTATAAGCAGCATAGACAAATATTTGGTTAAAAAGCCTGTGTACACACCACACTCACTGAGCTGTTTGCGATTTCTTCTTTGCACCAAAAGCCTGTAACTACAGAAAGCGGTGAGGCCAATCACGAGGGCAAGATAAGCCCCAGCACTGCACACTGCTATGATCACTGTCTTGGCCATGTCAAACTCCTCTTCCACTGGTTCTGAAAAAGGTATATTATGTATTACATGCAAAAAAATAATAAAAAAGATAGAACAAGAATACTCAAGAATTATACAGCAGCACTGAATTAAATTGAAAGAAAGCATAAATGAAGGGGATTAATCCAGGTAATTGGTATTCAAAAACGAGTTTAGAATAGTTATTGCCCTTGATTGTTCACCTTTATTGCAAAAAATAGTATTAAAGAGCACTTACGTTCTTCAAACAAACCCTATTTGTATAAGCTCTTGATAAAATAATTAACATTTAATTAAGTGGTCAGATAATAACACAACTGGTGTCCATTATATATAATTAGTTCATAGATAGGACATAACGAAGAAAGTTAATATGAATAAGAAAAAAAAATTAAGCAAAATAGCATTAAAATAAAAGTGCTATCCTTATATTTGCAATACTAAATTAATCCTTTACAGAAATCTTTAATAATATACACTTACGTGTGACCCTGAGTTGGAACTCTGTCTCGATAGTTGCAGCAATGTTACTGGCCAAACAGGTGTATTTCCCATTATCCTCCATCAAAACTTTCTTTAGTAGCAGGGTTCCATTTTTGAACATCTAGAAAAGTATTTTAAGTGTCTCTTTATAGTTCATTAAAACAACAATGAGTAAACATAGGGCACAATAATTTTATCTAGTAGCCTTCTTATTGTATTTTCTGAAATAGCATTCAGACAAAGTACCAAGGAAATTTTAATACTCTACATTGATATTGCAGAACCACTTCCTTATGACGTTCAATTAAAAAAAATTATGGCAAAAGTATTGGTAATATTTAAAATAGTCTAGACTAATTTAAACATTCTCGTTGGCCTCGGATCCTGCCAATTATAAACTTCAAACTAGTAACCAAACATTCCATTTATATTCTGTAAATATATATCTATAATCTATAGTATAATAATAATATACTAACAATTAAGCGGTCATCATCAAGTTTCTCTGAACCAAGCATCTCGGTACTGGCTTTGACACGACCGTCCTGTTTCCACGTGATATTTGGAGTCGGATTTCCCTTGGCCATGCAGTGGATCATGATAGGCTGACCCTCATAAGCCTTTGTTCTGTTGGCTGGGCGAAATTTGAACTTAGGAATTTCTGAGGAAAAAAGTCAGGTGAGAAATGAAGTCAAATAAAATGTTGTCATTTGCTATTACTGCCTGTGTTCTTGGCGTTATTGTTGTTGTGTTAGTTTTGCTGCTGTTATTGTAACTGAGTCATAACCAAATGGTTGTCAAACGTGCAGTCAAATGGTCATGGGTTTGAATCCTGGCTAGGCTGGTCCCAATATTGTCCTTAAAAGAGGCACGTTACATAATGTTTTCTCTTCCCACTGAGGTACAAATCAGGTACTGACATATTCTGTAAGAAAATTAACCCATGGCAGGCTAGTATGCTGTGCATTGTGTGACCCAGTAAGATCTGTTTCACTTGAATCTACTGAAATCAGGACAACCTTCAGCACTTCAAGCTTTTTGGTTCTTGAAAGAACTTTACATTGTTATTGCTGTTTTTCTTTTTTAAGAATTGGTCTAGGTGCTAAAGTGGATCGGCGGCCGAACACTTAGAGCTTGGACTTCTAATTCAAGGGTCCAGGGTTAAAATCCAGGAGATGACTGTGTTGTTTCCTTGGGGAGAAACTTTACACCATTTTTCCTCTCCCCACCCAGGTGCGAATTGGGTACCGGCATATTCTGCTGGGGAAGTAAACCTACG
>JBDFRD010092167.1:0-24993 GCA_039654405.1 Bullina lineata
AGAGAGAGAGAGAGACAGAGAGAGACAGAGAGAGAGAGAGAGAGAGAGAGAGAGATTCTTTTGAACATTTTGAGTGTTTCTCACAATAATTTTCCTGCTACATCATTTGCAGAGTCTTTTATTTCGACATAAATTCCAGATCTCAGGACTCCTTTCAATTCATCAATTTGGATCACATTGATGGGATTTGTCCTCCCATTCACGCAGAAAATAAATCTGCATTCTCTATTACCCTTCATTGGACCAGCATAGTTCTTTGAACACCATCTCTGGAGTTGACATCTCATCCCAGGCAGTTATTTCTAAATTTCATTTATATCTTTTTTAAAAGATCTTCTTTGCACCCCTTAAAGACATTATATCTATACATTTGGGAGCTTATTATTTTATATATTCACTAGGAAGCTCTTTCGTACAGTATGAATTTTTTCATCTGTCATTTACCTTCTCACTTTTTATTTTTGCAACTGACCCATTAACAAAAATACTTAAGTCTGATTACTGTGTAAATTATTATACTTGAGAAAGTAAGGGGATGGCTCCAGTGCTAGAGATGGACCAATGATGTAAATTATGTCACTCATGTTAGGTAAAAATTGAAATGAACCAATGTTGATTTACTACCATCTGATCTGACCCTACCTGTCACTGTCGGCTGGGACTGGAAGGAACGGCCAGTACAGAACCAGCCACCACTACAATTTCCTGAGGGAGCTAAGAGCCCCATTCCTTGACAATAAAGACCAGGTGGGCAGTCCAAGCAAGCAGCTTCACTATCCTGCCCTCCAGCAGGATTATAAGTGCCTTCTGGACAAGGAAACTCGGAGCTGTGTTCAGTGCCGGACGGGCAATAGAAACCAGGCTCACAAGGGGTAAGGTTGTAGTCACTGGTATTGGCAATGCAGTAGAATCCGGCTGGGCAGCTATCACAGGCCGATTTACCTGACAATCATGTTAAAAGAACATTTGAGCAGGCAGTAAAAAAACATAATGTTAACAAGCTAATATGCTACAAGTGTATTAATTTGTAACAGTCCACATAGATACATCTCCTAAATTCTAAATTAGTGTTGGCATATCATTTACAAACGGGCATCAGTAAGTTTGAACATAATAGTATTTTGTATTTTTCAATTATTTTTCGTGATTTTTAATTGTTATTCTAATGCTGGTGCGATTTATCCACCTTGTTTGTTTGGATATCATGTTAGTTTTGGTGATGGATTCTTAGCCCTTAATGTTTGGAACATCTACTTGGTTTATATATGTATGTATATCTTTTTGCGTGTGTGTGTGTGTGCATTTGCATATGTGTTTGTGGATGATTGTCTTTATTTTTTGGATTCTTTCTCAAGGAATTTTTTTTTCTTTGTGTTGGTGATGGAGGCAATCCATATATAGCTTCCATGTCAGCAATTTGATGTTGATTAATTAAATCTTACTCTCTTCTTCAAGGTGCAAGTTTCAATATTGACTTAATTTGTTTGAATTCCTCTTTTTTTTTTTTGGAAGCAAACAGATTTTCTAATTCCCTGTGCATTGTCTACTTAAATTTCTCTAGATTTGTAGCTCTTGATAACTACCTTTGTGTATCACTACTTTAATTTTTGTTTTCGTTTAATGTTTATATCATTAGCAACAGTAATATTGAGTACTGATTCCATTTAGCGTTCCCTTTTTTGAGACAGCTTATGATACTGTTCTGTTCAACTTAGTTGCATACACCTTCATGGGGTCAATATAGCAATACGCTTTCGAAATGCCTTTCAGGACTTTTCCACACCTTTTAAACAGCTTTCTTTTGATTGTTATGGCAAAAGGGACAACATAAAAAAAAAACCCGGAATAAGTCAAGAATCAGGTTGAAAGCAGATAAGTATTTTCACTTTGCCTTGTTACTACGCGAGCACAGGCTACTGTAGGCATCTTTCCAGGATTCAGAAATTTGGGAATACATTCAAATATTAGAATATTATATCAATGAATAGAAACTTTTCACTGTAGCTGCACTAGCAATTTGAAAGTATGACCAACAACAACGAATAAAGAATTATGTGTGTTTTGACTTTATGGGAACAATGCAACGTTGTGGTAGTGGTTGTCCTTCTTTGACTTAAGTTCTACTGATTTTGCATTCTAAAAGTGTGTGGATTTCCAAGTGGGTATGGCACAGAAAATCTGATGGAAGTATTTTGCTTAGATTGTCAAATAAACAAACTTAATTAACCATTCCATTTCCACTTAACTTGTTTGGTAGCGGAATCTAAAATGCTTTTACAGCAATGTTGTTCGCATCATGATAAGCATCATCTTATTACCATATCCATCAAAACAAATATTGTTATGAAAATACAAAGATAATAAGCAAAACTGTTAAGACAACCTAACTACGATCTGATAAAAAAAAAAGAAACGACATTATTAAGTACCTTTCACTCCAGCATATGTTCCTGCTGCACATATTATTGGCAATACTGAACCTCTGGGGCAGTATGAACCTATTGGACATTCTCCACCAGTTCCTGTATGAACTGAGCTATCTGTTGGTGTGGCTGTGTCCACTCCACTCTCACAGTAATAACCAGCTTGACACTGACCATCAACAGCAGGTGAGCCTGGTGTGCTGCAGTATGATCCACCTTAATAGAAATTAAATTAGAATTTTAATAACTTAACATTTCAAATGCATGGAATTTTTAAAATCAGTCAACATTTCTTCAGCTTTCAGAACTGTTGTTTAGAGTGTGACATTGTTTAAAAAGTATAAGTCCATTTTAGAAAGTGATTCAACAGGAGGTAAACTACAATCAGGAGTGGAAAATGATTCATAATAAAGCTAGATATTGTATAACAGTTTGTAATAAAGACAAAAAAAATATAAAAATGATGAGACCAAGAAATCGCTTCACAGTAATACTTGATTTGTAATATGGTTTTCTTTTATGTTGAGTACATATGTTTAGGCCCGGATATGATTTTTAACAGTAAAATTTGTGCAGTGAAATATTTTTAAACAGAAAATAACTTTTACAAGTATTTCTCTATGTTTATTAACAGTTTCTGTTTTGTTTTTTTGTTTGTTGTTTTAAAATTATTTTGTGAGTCTTTCATATATAAATCATGATGGCCACATTGTCAAACAATGTGTGTCATAACAGTGGCAAACAAATTAATGCAACATAAGGTCACACACATGATAGTTAGTACATAATATCATATAATATTAGGACTCAGCTGCAATGTTCTTCATATTTTTATAATATTATTAATTTATAATATAAATTAACACACTTGTTTGGCCTTGGTTTGGTTGTGTTCAGGCTCTCCTGCTAGCAGTTTTCTTTTGCCTTTCACTGCTCATAATGTTCATATGAGCCTTGCAAGACTCCATCAAACTCAGAAAGTAAAGCTTTCTTTCTTGCTGTTTCTGTAACATTTATTTATTTTTTTGGTGGCATTTGTGACCCCATCATTAACCACAAACCTGGAGGACCAGAATTTCAGTATCTTTTAGTCTCCTTTTATGACAGGCACTACCCACATGTTACTGGAATGTGAGGACAGTATGACACCAGAAAGTTAGCGCAAGGCACATCAGAGATGAGATACTGTTGCCTGCACATTCTAGGTAAAGTGAGAGTAGACATTTGAGAGGATAAAGACATCCACTGGAGAAACCATTCCAGAAAATGATCAACATCATGAAGGAGCCACTCCTTTTAAAGACAGGCTTTGACAAAAGCCTCTTGGAATGGATACCAATCACCAGCAGATTAATGAAGATGAGACTGAAAGAGAACTATCAACATCCCCATACTTCAGTGCTACGCTCCAACAAAAGACAGTTACAGTGAAGACAAAGATCATTTCTTTGCTGAAATGAAGCAAGTACAGCAACATGACCTCGTTAACATTATGGATGACCTTAAAGGCAAATGTAGATCAGGACAACACCGGCTATGAGAAAACATTGGGGACACATTGAACGGCACCTAGAATGAAAATTGTGAAAAATTGGTGGATTTCTGTGCCATGAAAAAAAACCCTGGTGATTGGAAGCACTCTTTTGCCACAAACTAACCTGGCATTCTCGTTATGGAAGAGACAAAAACCAAATAGATCACCTTTTGATGAATGGTATATGGAGATGCTCCTTTCAGGATTTGAAAATTGGAAAAAGGGCTGAAGTGTGCAATGATCTCTATCTTGTGACATCAGTAATCAAACTGAAGCTGAAGAGTACCGGCACTAAGACACTTACACAGAAATGCTTCAATGTTCAGAAACTAAATGACAACAGTGTAAAGAACTGCATTCACTATGCAGCTGAGGAATCATTTTCGTGTTTTACAAAAGGCGACAGAGGATAACCATGAGAACAATGGAATCTACACAATGTGGCACAAAATAGCTGCGTCTTACAATGACGGCAGTGTCTTGGATTAAATGAGAGAAATAAGAGCAAAAAATTGACACAAGACAATAGAACTGAGGCGAGAAATTAAAAGAAGACTTGTGCAGCTTACTGTCTAGGAGCTGAGGTAGAAATTATCTGTTCTACTTCAAGCTACCAAAACCGGGCGTCATAGGCCTTGAAGGAACTTTAGTTTACTGTGCAGACAAAATCAGTGACACTGAAAGAAAAGCACCAGCAGGGCTACAAGGAGGTCAACAAAAAAGATTATAGGTTTGCAAAGGAAGACAAAAACAGGTCATGGAAAAGCTGGCATTGGGAGGAGCACTTTCGAGAAGGGCCATGACCTGAAAACAATGTAGACATAAAGAAGCTGCTCGAAACATCAACATGAATCCATCAAAGAAAGAAGAAATAAAGAAATGCAAATCTCCAGGGAGTAACAGCTTAAATGTAGAGCTGTTTAAAGCAGACCAAGAGCTGGCAGCATCATTTCTACAAACAATGTTTTCAGCGATCTGTGAGAGAGAGGAAGCAGGTTACCAGAGGACTGGAATATATGCAGGAGTCGTAGTGAAGATACCTAAGAAAGGATCACTAAATGACTGTAACCATTGGTGCAGTATCACTCTCTTGTCTGCACCACCAAGATCCCGGCCAAAATCTTTGTGAAGCGAATGTCAGATGCTGTGGACAAGCTGTTTTCCCTGAGAAAATAATAAGCTGGATTCCCCAAGCTAACAAACGTAACATTATAGAACAGAGAGAGCTCTACATGAACTCTGTTGACTTTGAGAAAGCCTTTGACAGCATAAAATAGAAAGAGCCTATGACGTATTCTTGAAAACTGTGGGGTCAACTCATGAAGAGCTTCTACATGAACTTCAGATGTACCACAGGAAACAGTGACACCCTCTTTGAAGTAAAAACTGAATTTAGACAAGGATGTGTAATGTTAGCAGTCCTTTTCAACATTGTCTTCGACTGGGTTTTGTGGCAAACAACAAAGGACATAACACAAGGCATCAGATGGACACCCTTTTCTACCCGAGAGGACACCGACTATGTGGATGACTTTGCTCTTGTCTCACACACACCAGCACATGCAGGAGAAGACACAAAGACTCTCCATAATTGGATTCCAGATTGGGCGGAGGGTAAGTCAGAAGAAAATAGAGATTAAGGTTCTCAATGTAGAATCCCCACCATCAATCAAGATGAACAACATGGATTTGCCAAAGACAGACAAGTATTTAGTATCATGGTAGTATCATGCAGTATCATGGACTGCACTTGGGAGATTCTGACAAAATTTGACACACTGAGGTGAAAATCCTTTGTTACTGCCATAAATGCCACTAGGCACAAATAGGTTGGTGATGATGATGATATGTCATAATTTGAATGCTAATTATGAAATATAAATATTGCGCCTTCTTTGATCAAAAAGCACTTATGTACAGTTTTTCTAAACATTTATCACAAGCATACCAAAGACCCATAAGTAAGTTTCAGGGGGATTCAGAGCTTCATATCATCAAAACTAAAATTAATGCTATACTTGTTCTCTCTCCACCTAATGATATAATGAATTAAATACAGTTGAACTTTCTTAAAGTCAACACCCCTTAGGACTGGCAAAGTGTTAATTTCAAGTGAAATATCATTAACGTAAAATGTTTTTCCGCTGTACACATTAATTACATTTTTGAAAGTAAAGCATTAAAATGACTAAAGTTCGCCCATGCAAGGACTATTTTATTGTTTTGTTAATCATCACCATACACTCGTCCCCTTCTAGCTATCCTAGGCTTGACGATAGATCTGTCTAAAGCAAGGCGGGCAATGAGAGCCACTAGTCCAAGCTTAAGCCACAACATCATCCATGCGTGACCCACAGTGTGATGCAAAGATGATTCCATATGTAATGTATTTTACACTCTTTGTCTCTCAATACATGCAGTGATACACTAAGCTGAACTACATTATCTTCAAGGAAGGAAGCATGTGAGGTTCACCAATATTTCCCTGAATAATTATTTTTTCTCTCAGAAAAAATATACAACGTAATGATATGGGAAAAAATCAGACTGAGGAGAAAAATTTGTCTTAACCAGGAACTAACTTCAAGCAAGTTGACTTCTCGTGGGTACTGCTTCATTTCAATTTGTAAGTAAGTGAGTCTTTCATGTAAAAGTAAACAAAACAATGTTATGCACATAACAATATGAAAGTACCTGTGCAAGGTGTACAATCTGCCTCCCTGGACAAGCCTGTGGTATTTCCAAAGGTACCTAAAGGACAGGGTTGCAAGTCTCCTCCAGTTCCAGTGGGACAGTAGTAACCTTGTGTACACACGTCTGCTCTATCTCGATTCACACAATAATGGCCAGCAGGGCATATGTAACATTCAGATGCACCAGTGTGGTTCACATAGGTGGCATTCGCACAGGGTTGTGGAGTATTAGAGCCTTCAGGGCAGTAGAAACCCTCTGGACAGATGTTACCTGGAGGCATTACATAATATGTATATATCCATTGTGAAATGCATTTTGCTGAATCAGTTTTTAAAAATGTATTCAATTAAAATAATGATTAACTATACACATTGGGGTTTTTCCCCTCATTGTCTATAACCAGATTGCAAAACATTTTGATTGGACACAAGTGGAAGAGAAAAAAATCCTTTTCCAGAAAAGTAAGTGCTTATCTGTACCTGTTGTTCCATCACTTGGAATACTTGAATTGGCACCCAAAGAGCAGTAATGTCCTGGACTACAAAGACCTGTGACGTTAGTCTTCCCTGTGCTTTCACAGTAGTATCCTGGGAACAAATTATGTGGAACCAATAAACTACCAGTGAAAAAATAATTTCTGTTCTCCTCTAGAACTTCTTTTTCATTGCTTAATATACACTTCATAGGACAAGTGGTTTGGTAGAATAAGGCTCAAAGGCAAAAGATCAATTTTTGTAAATTTGTATCTGAAGCAACATTTGGATATCTCCACATCTAGAGCTCCTCCTTGTAGAGTCTGCTCAAATTTTTAAACACTCTGACTAAGAAACCTGTTTTATTGTATTATGCTGCTAAACTTATTTTTTCTTACACATGTATACACATCAAAGCAGAAAAGAATTATTGGTATGATGAAATAATACATGCATAAAAATAAAAACATTTTTTTCTAAGCAGGCAGACAGCAGATCAATGACTTTTGCTCCATTGATGGAATTGTTTTAATCATTTTAAACATATTTCTTTAATTTGACATGTTACATATTTCACTTCCTGCACTCAAATTAAATAAAATTTTCTGAAATGGGAAAGTTAGTTTCATCATAATTGAATTCAGCTGTTCTGAAAATCTGATTTTCAAAATCAATTCTACAGCTTTCATGGATACCTCACTGCAAAACGTTCAGAATTAATTATAATAGGAAACAGCTTTAAAGCTCATTTTCCTTTTCTGAAATTGTTCCCTACCTGGACTGCAGTCTAAACAGTCATCCACATGACCACCTCCAGAAGAATCCAGATATGTTCCAGACGGACAAGGATTAGGAACAGAGGTTCCATTGATACAAAAGTGACCTGCTGGACACACATCTCCAAATGTTTGTCCTATTGGAGCTCTTTCTTCTGAACCAAGACTGCAATAAAAGCCTGTGAGAAATAATCGTTATTTTTCACTTTGTAATCTAGCACTTCACATATCAATCGGTTCTTAATACACCTAATAAAAAAAAATTAATTAAAAATCATGGAAACTATATTAATCTGATCCTGATATTACAAAAGGCTATCTTCTTACTTCTTTTCTCTTCTAAAAATGTTATTCTTAGACGTGTTTCTAGTTGATTTCTTTGATATACAATCTTCGACAACTTTTAGCTAAATTATACATGTTCTTCTTGCACAAATATTCTTTGTATTCATATTTGTGAGCACATATGTGTGCGTGCTTATGGTTGAGTGTTTGTGTATGTGTTTATAGTAAGAAGCAAAGTGTCACAAAATCATCAGAGCTGAAGTTTTTCCCAGTTTCATTATCTTGAAGTTGAACAGAGGGTATCAGATCACCTCCTCGACACAACACTAGAAGGTTTACAACCCCAAGAGAATATTGTATTACACAATTCTCATCTGGCTGGAGAAAGGACATACGGTGTAAAGTGTCTTTCACAAGGACACAATATAGTTGGCCTCAGGATTCTAATTCAATCCCAAACTCTCATATTGGGTGTCTAACACTCCTTCCATTTAACTACACCACCATTATTGTTACAAGTATAATATATATATATATATTGATGGTGTCGGGCGCAAATCAGCCAACTCCTAGTTTTCCTTATTTCTTTTCATAGTCACAACAAATGAATCTTGGCATCCCCCACAATGTGTAAAAATAGCATACGGCAATATCCAGTAGATCTTATGAAAATACCCACATGACCAAAACGGCCAAAACCCCATGGGCTTTTCATTTTGTCTGCGCAAAACAGCCATCTCTGCTTTTGCAAAGACTGCATTGTGACGAGGCAGCAAGAATCACAAACCAGCCAAGTCTCCATTGACACACAGAACAGCCAAGTCCTTATAATTTGCCCAAGCTCAAACTAGCCAAGTCTGAAATATGCTAATAATTAAAATACATTTCAAAAATAAATATGCTCATATGAAAATAACCCTTATTTCAACTTACTTCATAGAAAATTCCGACTATAGATTCAGTTTTATTCGATTTATACAGTTTCTGCCTTCTCCTGTAAAGTTTTGTAATGTAGACTGGCTGGTTTGTGCCCAACACATTCGATTTATATATATATATATATTTGTGACATTTTTTGTTTATCTGTCTTACATAATGTTTAAGGACATGGTTTCTTCTTCATATTTACCTGCCCAACAAGGTCCCGATACAGTTGTGAGGCCTGTACTACCACAGTAGTAGCCCGGAGTGCACAGATCACATTCAGAACTGTTAGTAAGACCTGTCCTGGTACTGAAGGTACCAACTGGACAGCCAGTGCCAGTTACACTTCCTTCTAAACAATAACTACCAGCAGGGCAAACATCACCAGTAATTCCGTCATTTGGTGTGGACGTTTCTGCTCCCATTGTGCAGAAATGGCCCGGTGAACAAAGACCAGTAGGTTCTGTGTTCCCTGAAACAGAAACAAGAGAATAAATAATTGAACAGCACCCTTCTTATTGGGTGTTCAGACAAATCCAAAGGTTTTCCGTAACCAAGTCTGCATTTTTTCAAGTTATAAAAATATATAAACAGTTTGCTGAAGTGTGACCACTGGTCTCACACATAATATGATGAAGTTTGATAATAATAATAATAAACAAGAGAAAGAAACAAAGATAGAGAGTAAAAAATATAGAGCGTAAGCGTATTGTGTGCGTCTCTCTCTCTCTCTCTATATATATATATACATATATATATACATATATTTATATATATATACACATATATATGACGCATAATCAAAAAGAAATTTATTCATTGATGAGTTGTAAGGTGATATGGAGAAAATCAGATTTGAAACAAATAAACTTCTATATAACGCTTGAAAAATTTGAGTTAGTTATGTATCCCCTATTTTGAGCTGAGTTGAAGGTCTTAGAATGCAAAAAATGCAAATAGTCCTTCAACAATAATTTTCATATTTTTGGTAAACAAAGACATCTCATTACCTTAGTGGATGACCTTAATGATCTTTGCTAATCAAACATTTGTGAACGAAGTGATCACTTTGTAAATTATTCTTTTTTCAATAGACAGCCAATGAAATGTCTGCAAAAGATTGGTTCTCATATTTAGATTTCTTCATAACTTTTTTGGTAGCATTCTTTAGGAAGGCTCTAATTTGCAATAAAATAATCTGTCAAAATGAACTAAAACGAGGACAAGAGAATAATTTCATAAATTCTAAATTCAACAAAAACCTGCAGAACAATTAGTATATAATACAGCACTATATCTGCAAAGTCTGATAGCAAGAAATAAACATTTTCAAAACTGGAACATTTCTCAAACAAAGTAAACAATAATAACCTCTTCTTACCTTGACCAAGGCAAAACATGCCAGGATTGCACATTGTACACTGAGTCTCATTGGAAAGTCCAGTCATATTACTAAAAGAGCCAGGTGGGCAAAGATAATGTGTCTCAAACTCTGAACTTTCTGGACAATAAGAGCCTGCAGGACAGGTGCTGGGGACTGATACTCCACGGTAGCTCTTGTATCTGCCACTAAAATTCCCACTTGTAGATATATTCGCAGCGTCCAGGTCTTCATAATCACCTTCACACATTGAAGACAAACAAAGTAAGAAAATATAAGAAATATTACACTATGTTTTCCTTGGATGAGAAGGAAATTAACTTTACTAGACAGCGTAAGGCCAACCCCTCAATAACAATTCTCTCAAATAAAAAAATGAGTAGGTTCTTATGTCACTAAATGTTCCTGCAAAATATTTAGGTAATGAGAGAAAAAATGTGAATCAATTTGAGGATAGGGTTCAAACATGAAATGCACATTCCTGAGAAAATAATATGATATAATGATTATTTGAAAGATTTTGACAACATATCAGCGTGAATGTGTATAAACCATGATTGTATTTATTCTTTTGGGTTAAAAAAAGAAAAACAGAAGGTTTTTTAAGAACAATCTAAGTTGAAATCTAAAATGAAAAATGCATCTCTCAAAAACTTTTGTTTCTTTGTTTCATGAAGAGACGCCGCACTTAAAAGCAAGATACTGACAGACTGTCATCTGTTTAGATTGATCTGTCTTATTGTTTTTGGCCTGAATTTCCTCAATGTGCATTTTTCTAAAAACAGAAAATTTATTAAATGGACTCAACTTTTAACAATTAAAAAGTAACTCATTCTGATAAAACTGATTAGAATCCAAATTGCTGTTTTTTTTAAGAATGAAAGCTTCAAAACAGAGGTGGGTTTCCTCCAAATAAAGATACTTTCAGTCTCTAACCCGACCAACCCTGGCTACTGGTATACCAACCGATATTCATTCATACCCTGCTGGTCAGTTTTTTAGCCGTTGCCATACGTTATCTATTAACAAACATTCAGCTGACTTGGTATCAGCCCAATGTATGTCTGCCTTTCTTCCGGCCTGTCTTCAACACATTAGCCAATTACAGCCCTTCTTATACATGTTTTGGTGTACATTACTGAGCTAATCACAGTGTCTGCTTCATGAATATTCGAATTGATAGGCCCCAAAAGTATTTACAGTTTCATCTTGCAAACATGATTCAAAAGTGCAAGCTTCTGACTCAAGAAGTCATAGATGCACTCATAAATGATTCTTCTGATGAAGATTTGAATCTTACAGACTACGATAAAAAAATCAAGATTTTGAAAGAGAAATGGATAGTGACATTTGTGAGGAAGGTTCCAATGTAGATCTAGAGTTATACCCAGACCAACCTGGGCCATCAGGGTGTAGTGACCCATCAAGTCGGCAGGGGTTAAAGGGCTAAGCATATGACAGCATAAAATATTTTCATTTTTTGTTTTAAACTAAGCTTATCATTTTATTCAAAACTAGTTTCAAATCATGTCAGGTGGCATGGTGGCCAAATGGTTAAAGCATTGGACACCCAATTCAAGAATACTGGGTTCAACTTTGTGTTGTGTCCTTAGGAAAGACACTTTACATCATTTTTTTCTCTTCCCACTCCGTTGTGATTTGGGTTCCAACATATTCTGACAGGGAACTAAACCAACGACAGACTAGCATGGCATCCAGTCTGAGACATGATGTAAAAATTATTTGTTCGGGATAAGCTACAGCTTAATGGGCCTCATAGGCCTTGAAGGAGCTTTACTTTACTCAAATTATATCTCTAAATGCTAGTTTTGTTAAGATGTCAACAACAAAAAATCCATCTCCCTCTGATTACAAAATATTTATTCTCTATGGAAATTAACATAAAAGGCTTTATCTGAAAGTATTACATTTTAAAGTTTACTTACAAGGCCAGTGGATTTTTTAAAACTGTTCTGGTGTTTAAGACCTTAGGAATATTTTTTTACTACTTTATGGCTGCATAGAAAATGCTACATTAAAAAGGTTATGACTATTACAAACCAAAAGCTTTGCAGAAAAATCCTGCCGGACAAGCGTCACAAGAGCTCTTTTGCCAGTGTGGCTGGTAGGTTCCAGATGGACAGCCGCTTTCATTGTGACTTCCAGTCAAACAAAAGTGCCCCGGACTACATGCTAGATTAGGAGGGCGTGGAACACTTTGGCCTTCAGGGCAGAAGAAACCTGCATCACACTGGGCAGTGGGCATAGACAGGCCAAATTCTAAGCAATAGTAGCCAGGTGTGCAGGGGTCACAGTTGGTGATATTTGTATTTCCTTCACGATCTGTAACAATAACAAAAATTGCAACAAATTTCTTAAATTAATAAATATCATGGAAAGTCAGCATAGAAAATACTTTCACTAACTTCTCTAAATCTGTAATCAGATCGAGACAATGACAAACAAAAGCCAAAAAATCAATGCTAATAGTCTATATAATGTTCATTAGTAACTTGATGCGGAATTCTTATCTAATTTGTTTATGAAGGAATATCCTTGGACTAATATATTTGTTCTGCCCTTAGAAAAAAATGGGTACAGTAGACAACAGCCAAGAAAAAAAAATGTAGATTTGAAGCGAAAAAAATGAGCATCCCCTCTTTTTCCCTTTCTTTATCTTCAACATACAAGCATTGAAACAAAATAAAACTATCACTAACTCGAGAAAAGAAATTAGTCAACAGTTTATGCTGTTTTCATCCTGAACTTCCTCTCTTCTTATTTTTAATGCTTTAGCATAATTTGTTTTACATGATAAGTATTATTATTAAAATGAAATATTTGTTCATCTGCTTTACGGATTACACTTTAGGATAAAGTTACGAACCTGAAAACGTGCCAGTTGAGCAAGGAACCTCTTGCTGTGTTCCCTGAGGGCAATAATGTCCTTTGGAGCAAGGCTGAGCATCAGGAGTTGAAGAGCTCCCATTACAGAAATATCCCTCATAACAGTCACCAGAAGGCAGTGAAAGAGCATAGTTCTCACAGAACTGACCCTTAGGACAAGTCAAGGGTTGGGCACTTCCCTCTGGGCAGTAATAGCCTGTAGCAAAAAGAAAAAGAAAACATTTATTGAAGAAACTATAAATAAAAAAAAATACTCAGTGAATTTCTCTTGTTAAAACATATGTATATGAACTTTAAAATGAGATTTATGTATGGACTTTGAAGAGTATATAAGTTTGTTTTCAGAACAACTTAAATTTTCAATGCAAATGGCTTCTTACCTGGTTCACAAATGCTGCCTGTATCATTGAGAGAATAGGTAGGGCATGTGGTATTGAGTCCATCAATGCCTGTAACATTAACGACAGGTGTGGGCTTGTCCACATAGGCTCCACTTGAGCAGTACCAGCCTGGTGCACAAGGACCAGAAGGCTCAGAAAGCCCAGCACTGCCACAATACTGACCAGCTGATGAGGAATAAGATTTAATTCAATGACTGCTACAAAATTTCAATCTTGCAGTGATATATTTTTCTACTTCAAGTTTTGGTAATAATTTGCTTCCAACGTTTCAAAAATATGCGTTTCCTTACTTGATAGTCAAAAAGTTTGTTTTCATATGAGAAAGATAAACATAAAATGAAAGCATAAAACCAGTAGATAAACATTATTGACTATTTCATTTGACAAACAAAATACAAAACTCTTACCAGTGCATGAGATACAGTCAAAAATGTTGTTAGCATTGGTCTTGTTGTTAAAAGTACCAGGTGGGCAGTCATATTGATGAGCAAATTTTGTTCCAGCAAGACAGTAAGAACCTGAATCAAAAGTATTGGGGAGAGAGAAAGAATAAAGAGTTCACTAAGAATCTTGCTGTCTTCACTTTAAGTCTCATTTAACACTTTTGATGGTCCATTACTGTAATAACTTAGAGGAATGCGTATGGAAAAGCAGTGAATAAGAGTAAATTGCACCTCGGCAATTGGGTATTTACAAATATATGTGCCATGACAGTTTAACATTACTAATACTTTAGTGACCCTTGGTCTTAAAAGTAAAAGAAAAAAAATTGTGTGTACTGATAGTCATTACAAAAATAAAAACAATGTACCAGTCCATTGTTTTTATACAAATATTTTCACCGAAAATGACCCAAATCGAGTTTTGTTAGCACATTTTGAGTTTAAAAAAAATTGTTTGCACAGTAAAACCAGAACAAAATCTGACACACCTGCTGAGAAAGATACCGTGAAGCTATAAGACTATTATAAGACTTTTTCAAAACAGTGTTAATTAAATACTTTGATTTGACAGAATTTTTCCAGTTAATTTATGATTCGTAAATATTAAATTAATGAAAAATCAGTATGGAGAAACTGTAATAAATTAAATAAAGGCATTGAACATTTTACAGTACTGAAGAATCAAGTGATGAAATATACACACGGAAAATCACTGTGTCAATGACAGTACAACTGGGATATAACAAAACTCTTGGGACTGGGCTATTTTTTCACTATATATCTGAGTTTTTGTTATAAAAATCAACAGCTTTGAATTCAGGGAAATGGCCAAATTAGGACTTTAGGACAAATAATTTGAAATCTTAAAAACAAAATTGAATATTAAGGATGACACATCCTTACTCTCTAATCATGTTTTGGAGGGGTACATTTTTTTGCATCTTCTTCTGCAATTTTGGATAAGATTGCATCGTCTTCCCTTATACTCGGTGGCAGCACTGTGACTAATTGATTAAATCATCAAATAAATCAGGCGTTGCCAACTTTTGCGGATCACATGTTCGTGTGACACAATGATGTGGGATTGTGAGGCAAGCTAGGCCTAGGTCTAGATCCAGATCTAGATGCCCAAATCAAGGATGAGACCTAGGCCTAGATCCAAATCAAAGTGCTCAAAACAATGATAACTTTGCATCGCATGTTTTTACTTTGCTGTAATGTAGAACTGTGGTCCAATTCATTAATAAACATCCAGTGAAACTGCTCAGATCTAAATCTGAATAAGCAGACACACTTACATGATGACAAAAAACAAACAAACTAGCACTAGCATTGGCGTAATGCCTCGTACACTACAGTTGCAGCATTGAGCTATGGCTGCCAACATTTCACCTGTTCCTTTCCCAACCCCATCTCTACCTGTCTCCACTTTGATGGACATGTTTGTGTGAGCCCTCTCACCCTACAGCCTGCTCACCCTACATCTTTTCTCCTCAACTCCAAAGTAAAGCCAGAGATTACTAGTGTAGCTGTATGCTCTTTGGTGAAGCCTCACTGTCATTGAAGGGAGCGCAACTCACCATAACGTTGCCACGTGACATCACAAAATGTGTAGTCTGCGTCAAAACTACGATTTGAGCTTGCTCTGAGGCATGGCAAAAGTCTACTAACACGTTGTTGAATATTTTTTTTCCTTTTACACAAGAATGACCAATTATTTATTGAATTATATTGTAAACTAAAGTGGGATTTGGGATTCTTTTAGCTATAACCGAGATTTTTTTTTTGTCTGTGATTTTGTTATATTATAAAGAAAGCTTTATTTTCTCACGCCAAAACAGATTCCAACTATGACCTGCAACTTTCATGGGTGTGAAACATTCCTTAAAAAAAAAGTATTTCTACAAATTACAAGGAGCGAGCCACTACCTTTGGGGCATGGTGTATCCACGTAGGTTGTTGAATTTGCCAAGCAGTAATACCCTGGTTCACATGTCGTGCAAGAATCTTGGTTAGTAAGATCATTATAAGTGCCAGATTCACATCCAAAAGGATCTGTTGTACCAGACGGGCAAAAGTGACCTTCAGGACAATCCCCTGGAGATGAATATAATGAACATTTAAATATGAGCTCATCATGAATGTAAAATAAATGATATTTTCAATTTGTACTTTTACAGTTGTACTTGGCTTTTATAGCCATATCACTATAACTATTTTAATTTCTGTTGAATTGTAACATTATCTGTATTAAGTAAAAATCACAACAAATGTAAATACTACTCCAGTTCTTAGCAGTGAATAGTTTTACCTCCTGTGCCTGTATGTGCTCCATTTGGTGTTGCTGTATTCACCCCACTACTGCAATAGTACCCAGCATTGCAGGGTCCACTGACTGCAGACAATCCAGGGACAGCACAATATGAACCACCATCACACTGAGTGCATTCATTTTCATATGCCAACATTTCTGATGGTCCATATGTTCCTGTGGGGCACAGTGACATGTTGAATCCTGTTCCTCCTTCACAGTACCTTCCCACAGGACAAGGATCTGCACGGTTTTTGTTGACACAATAATAGCCAGCTGGGCATGCCTGACAAGCACTTGCCTGACTATGATTCATATAGGTGCCTGTTAAAAGATTAAAGTTGGAATAAGATAAGATAACAGTACTAACATTCTGTGTGAGAGGAAAAAAAGGAGGAAATAAGATTAGTAGGCAACATATACAAAATCCAATGAAGTGAACACATCTTAAATTGTAACGTAAAATTGATAAATAAGCAAAACAGTATTAGCATTATGAATAATTTATTCTGAGCATAAATTATGAGCTGATTGAAAACCGCACACTGCAAAGTATTTCAAGCAGCAATTTCAAGAAAATGAGAGATCAATGAGTTTGGAAATGTAAAAAATGTACAATCTCTGTCGGTTTTTAACTATACTGTGAACAATTTTAAGCTCAGTGGCAAAAATGAAGGAGAAGCACAATTTAATGGAATCAAGCTAGAATAATGGATCTATACTTTTCTTTAATGAAGTGTATATATGGTAAAGATTAACTGGGGGTTCAACGTAAATTAAAATTTAAATATACATTCCAACATGCATTCGTCAAACTCTGTGGGTTAAGAAAAATTGTTTGAGGAATCCATACTTTGTTGAATATGTGAGGCAACATTTTGTCGAGGGAGAGACCTGAATGGCTAAAAACCAGAAATTGGGTAAGAATTCTGGATGTAAATGGAATGGGTAGTAAAACTTTATTTCATCTCTCATCATCGTGTAAGCAACCCCAGGCATCTAATTTCAGTGACATCCACATGCTGTTTGTCTTTGGAAATTTGAAATTGGCCATTGAATTGTTAAATCTTGTCGTATTACGAATGAGATGGGATGAAATAAGAGGCTGAGGTTTTTTCACATCTTGCCAGGCAAGGAAAAAAAGTGTGGTTAGAAAGGATTCAAGGGCAAAATTAAATTGTGATGATGTTGCTCTTTCACTAGTAACTTTTATAACACTCGTAATAGCAGGCTTTACAGCAAGAGAGTGGGGGTGGGGGGTTACACAACGTAGGCCCATATTTTCTGCAAGCTACAGTGTACATTGACATTACATTTGCAAACATTACTACAGTGCCTGGTTTTATGACTTTCAAAGCATCTGGCAGACTAAAATGCTCATCGATTTGTATATTTTGCGATCCTTGAAGAGACAAATTGAAACAGGAAACTTCTCAATGTAATGCTTAGCTGCTAGAATTTAGTTGGAGGATTCCTTGAGAAAGATCAACAAATATGTGAAGTAAATTCAAAGAAAATATAACAAAAATGTTGGGATGACAATGTTTGTTCGAGGAAGGCGTGAGTTTGACGAACGTGTGTTCAAAGAATGCGTGTTGTATTATTAAAGAAATAAAATAAAGGTGAGCTTACATTATATACTGAATTCTCTTTCTTCTAAGTGATAACAGACATAGATTAATCTGGACTTAAAAACAAACTCACCATCTTCACAAGGTATTGGATAAGCACTACCAGCAGGACAATAGGTTCCAGCTGGGCAGATATCACCTGTTATTCCATCCATTGGTGTACTGGAGTTTGAAGATTTTTCACAGAAGTAGCCCATTTCACAGTCTCCTGGTAACATTAGTGAAACAAATTAAACTGTACATCATTTTCAATACATCAATCCGAGAACTTGGAATCTTATTTGCGCCATATAATTTCGCTAATGCCCAAACTAAGAAAAACCATAATTTACAAACAGAGAAAAACTAATAGCCTGTTTTGAAAATCAGCTACTGTTTTCTAAATTTTGATGCCACATTCCTTCAGAGTATATTAAAAGTTTAGTTAATACAATATTTTCATAGCACGTTAGGAATAATCTTTCTAAATAAATCAAACAAAATTCAACACTTAAGACAGCTATGTACCATAGGCTAACATAAAGATAATAATGATCATGACAGAAGTCTTACAAAGAATATAAACTCTTCACAAGCCTTCTAATTTACAAGACCTTATTTAGGAAGTCTTAATTCCAAGTCCAAAACGCTAGGTGAATTGAGAATTTTTACTAATAGCTTGTCAGTTATTACACTAAATACCTGAGTAGTTGGAAAGTCCTGCTGTAGGGCAGTATTTTCCTCCTGGGCATTCAAGGCAGTGAAGAGATGATGTACGGCTAGTATCAGGGAGATAAGTACCAGGGGGGCAAGGTTCTGGGGTGCCTGTTCCTTCTGGACAGTAATGACCACTTGGGCAATAGTCACCATAAGACAAGGACACTGGACTCATTGTGTCAGATCCAAGAGTACAATAATGCCCAGCAGTGCAATTTCCAGCAGGACTTGTTAGACCTGAGGGAAAAAAAATAAGCATTCATTATCAAATTGAGGAAAGACATGTACTTCTACAATTTTTAATGCAAATAAAAAAAAAATGAAGCAAATAAGAAATAGATTATCAGAGTTCAACAAAGAAGACACATGAAAAATATAAGAAACTGACCGTCCACATTGCAGTAAGTTCCAGGTAAACAATCTTGGCACTCAGTTATGTTTTCTAAACCCAATAAAGGGCTAAAGGTGCCAGCAGGACACTTGATCCCTTGATCAGATCCTTTAGGACAGTAGTAACCTTCCAGGCATTCATATCCAGTAGTGCCATCAGATGGTCTTGAAGAATTGGCACCAGATACACACACAAAACCAGCATCACACATATCCACTGGCTGAGTCAACCCTGGACAACATAAAAGGAAACTTTGTAATTCAAAATTATTTTTTTCCAAAATTAGAAATGATAACAAAGCTGAAGATGAACATTCCACATTGAATGCAATAAAAACTGAAAGTGAATATTCCCAATTAAAGGTGAAAACTGTTCATTTATATTTTTTAAACAGTAGAAGGACTACAATCTCAAAATTTGTGGAATTCATCAAAATATTTTAATCGAATAACTTAAACTCCACTCAACCTCTTAGTAAATACAAACTATGAAGGTATAGTATTACAAAGCTTAAGCAAGTGGTTCTAAATTGAATTGAATAACCTGTAAGAAAATGTATTAAGAGCAATGACAAAAAAAAAATATTTGTCTTAAAGACAGCATGTAGAAAACTTCTTCATTTCATCATCAATCAGTAATATTTATGACTGTGAACAATTTTAAGCTCAGTGGCAAAAATGAAGGAGAAGCACAATTTAATGGAATCAAGCTAGAATAATGGATCTATACTTTTCTTTAATCAAGTATATAATATATGGCCCTTTTCGTCTTGACAGACGGTCAAAGCAGCTAAGGTTTTGGTCTAAAATAATTAAACTGGGTGACACCTGCTCTCATGGCTTATTTGGCCAATGTTAGATCTGAGAGTCTTTACCATATATATATGGAAATAGTGACAAACAATGTTTCAGCATGTCCCATTTTTGACTAAAGAAACACTTACAAATGTACAAATGCTGAAATTTCTGATTCTTTGCAGAATATTCACAAACTTTTAAAGATATAATATAATGTGAATAAAATATGTGTTCACAGCCTCAGGGAAAATTTGACACATTCATGAAAAAGTTGGACTGTCTTCACTACTTTCTTGTAGAATGCACTTTGCAACCTTCATATAAAATATATCATGATGCATTTCAGAAACCTTGAATCCGCCCCTCTTTTTTTTATCTCAGCATAACCAATCATCAGCATTTGAATTAATACAATTAATAACTCTGTACCTTTCAAATAATTTTTTTTGAAAACACCACTCATTCAGCTTTCTGGAGTATAAAGCGACTATACCTTGAGAGTCACAGAAGTACCCTCCTGTGCATGGAAGACACTCGGATTGTGTCTGAAGCTGTGTTAAGTTACTGAAGGTTCCGTCTGGACAGGGGTAGCTTGTTTTGGCACCAGTACTGGATGGGCAGTAATGACCAACAGGGCATAGTGATGGAGTTATGACACCATCTCCAGGATTTCCAGAGAGAAGTGCTACTTCTACTGGGTCACAGTAACTGTGAAAAAGTTATTAAATAATGTTAAAATGTTGTTCTTCAACATACTCTGCATTCTATTCATGTTTTGTTTTTTGTTGATTAACATTATTATTAATTCGAAAATATACAAGAATCATACAAAAGAACAATAAGATCATTATTTGCAACGCAATGAAAAGACCAAATCACTGCACTAAAGACAACATTAATGAACTCCTGCAAGACAGTAACATCAATGTGTACCATTCTTCCTTCCTTTGTATATTTTCCCTTCCCCTACAGTCAATAATTCATCTTTGCAATGCGACTACCCTTTCCCCCTTTTTTTCCTTTCCATTCCCCTAGCTCAAGAATTCATTTCATTTTTGAAAAAAAAAGAAACCTTTAAGCAAGGCAATTAAATAAAAAAAAAACGAAGCCAAAATGACATAACGTTAAACAAACCTTCCCGCAGGACAGCTCTTACAAACACTCTGACCCTCTTCATCCTGGTAGTAGCCAGCACCACAAGTAAAAGGATGACCACTGGCTGAAGGACAATAGTGCCCTAAGGTGCAGTTATATTCTGATGGGTTGGGACTCTGTTGACCGGCTGGACAATAGAAGCCAGGACTACACATGGCTGTATAGTTGGTGTTTCCTGTGCCAGAGCAGTAGTAGCCTGGAGTGCACAAGTCACAGTTTGAAGCATTAGTGTTGCCTGGTGTACTGCTCATGGTTCCAGCAGGACATGGTGTGGGTGAAGCCGAGCCCTGTTCACAATAATGACCAGCCGGACATTCAGTGGCCGGAGGGTCACGCTGGACATCTCCACCCGGACAATAGAACCTTCAAAGGAAAAATAGAAGTCAATAGATATTTTTATCTATTTTCACAAAGAATATAAATATAGTAGATAAAAAGAAGAATATGGTGCACTGATTCAGTTGAGAGTTTGAATACTCTAACTCAATATTGCCCGACACAAGTAGCAGGTTTTTCAGCAGTTGTTTACCCCAGTGCAGAGAATTTTTGCAGCAAGTTGAAAGTGTTGGGAGAGGCATTGGCATTTTTCCATCAAAAATTTTGAAGTAAGTTTTTTCAAAAAATGCATTGACTAACTCATTCCATGTACTGACCTTGCTTCTAGTGTAAATTTATGCATAGTTTTACACAAAGAGATGGCTTGCGATTCCCAGATATAGATTACAAAAAAAGAAGTATGGAAAAGGTCAATTGATAAACATGAAACAGGTAGAGAAGTACAAATGTATTAATTTGAAATTGGCAGATTGACCCCAGATCTGTAAGTTAAAGCAGGAAACTTGTATCGAGTCAATTTCAAACCATTGAAGGGAAATTGCTGTTTGATTGTCACTCCACTTTTAAGTTTCAATCTGTCATATATCTGTTCTCTATTAACTCTCATTGTAATCTTAATAAAAAGTAGTGTCAATATTTTTCTTCAATGAACACATCTATTTTACCTATTTTTAACAAATACTGAAATGTCAGCCAAGGATCATGAGATTCAGTTTATAGCATAGATGTATATTAATGGCTTTATACATATACACCCTCTACATCCTGAAAAATTGAAAACTTCTAACTTCAGGCATAATACTTTTTAAAATAAAAATTATTGAATTTTCTATTGCATCAAAAAACTTGTGGCAAACAAGGGGAAGTGCCAACAATGAATAGTAAGCAAAGTCTTAATCATTTTATATTTAACCTGGTCAAATCCAACTGAAAAATCATTCATCACTAGAGTTTAACCTTGCTGAAGCTGGTCACAACACCTGCTTTCACAAAGACACAATTTTCTTTCGTTTACAGCTGACCGACATATTAATAATGGCTACCAACCTAATGGTGCTAAGTTTTGGGATGTCTTTAATTATCAGAGGTAATTAAAGCCTAAATAAATGCATGTGAGTTTAGCATGACTCTCTATCTCTCTTGTAAGTAAGACAATCGGATATTGACTGACATAACTAAGAATTTGTGAAAAGCCATTACAGGCTGCTGAACACTACTTCAATTTTAATTCATGTGTGCATAGTTTGATCTGTTGAATAGTTTTTAGTACATTTATTTGCAAACCATCCCCTTTAAACCTCCCAGTATATCAAAAGAATGTGAACATAAGAGGGTTGCAAATTGCAAAGAAAGTAAAAAAAACAACTGGCAGTTACTGTTACACAGGAAAGACATCATAGATGTGTTAAGTGATTTAATAATGAATTACTCAATAGTCACTCATATAATAACATTCAGAGCAGCTCATTTAAAAATAATTTACCCAGCATCACAAAATCCCTCTGGTGAATCCAACCCTTCCAGACTGCAGTAATGACCACCAGTGCAGTCTACTGGATAGGATGCCCCATTTGGACAGAAAGTTCCAGGCCAGCACTTTCCCCCTGTGTAATTGGCCAACGGGCATGTGCAGGAAGACAGATTAGCTGTGGTGTTGTCACTAAATGTTGGCATGGCAAGGAATGCTCCACCAGTGCAGTACCATCCAGCACTACAGTTTCCAGACGGAGAAGACAGTCCATCAGCTGGGAGTGAACAATGGGGATGAACAAAATTTTTTACAGATAAATGCAAACAAATATCTTACTTATTACATAAAGCAGCTGTCACCATTTTATCAATTTGTAATGAGAAATAATAACTGATAAAAACGAATACTGACAATGCAACATATTATACTGATAATTGAAAATCATTATTCCACAAATCCTGAAACAAGTAAAATAATCATACCAAACAACACAAAGACAAAATTCAATCAAAGGGGATGAAAAGTGAAAAGGCCAGTGAAGGTAAATAAAACCTCACAAGGAAACTGAGCCTCATATTTAGTTCATTGTGTACGCAGTGTTTTTACCCAGCCAGCCCCGAGGATACGCAACTTTTCAACTAAAGAAAATGGTTATACTCCCTACAGTTATACTTGGATAATATGTTATATATATATATTTATAAAAAGGTCTTTCTTACAGCATTCTTCTGATATGGATCGAGCTTATTGCTTGTAGGGTATTTTCATGAGAAGATGCAAAATATCTGACTAAAATAAAAATGGCTACTACTAGCACTAGGCTTTCTGCCACATTGATGACAGACTCAAAACACTATGTGAGGGTTAGATGAAAAACAAAACCGTAAACTTGTTTAAATTTAGGGCATATAGTCAAGGATAAGATAACTCAATACACAAATGGTTGATGATTGTGTAAATCATAAATTTGGACCCTCCCTCTTCAATACAAGGGCATGAAAAAAATAATGGAATACCTTTGCACTTATGATTGAGGTGCATATGCGTCTCCCCCTCTCTCTCTTTTTTTGGCTCTCCTCTATCTCATATAGAACCTTTGTCTTCACTTGTATGAACTCATTAAAGATAGTAATGTTGACATGATTGGCAAATTATTGTAATTTGTATTGAATGTGAGGCTCTATCTCATTGTGTTACTTTATTTGTTTGTTACTCATCTTTTCAGAAAGATAAAAAGGACTAAAGCGAAATAACATAAGAAAAACAAAGAAATGAATTGCAAACCAACAAAAATGTTGACGTGACACTAAAATGTCTTAACAAAAGGCTACCCTCTCACAGGCCTATTCTCCCATGCATATCTTATTGCAGCTGAGAGAATAATGGAAATTTTCCTCAACCTGGATGTACCCTATGACCTTAAGGTTGGGATTCTGGTAGCCTAATCACCTCATCTACAATATAAAATTGAAACGAAATTTGTTCAAAGAATGAAAACTGTTTCTAAGAACTATAAATAGAAATGATTTGGAAATATTTTGCTCTATATTTTCATTATAAAAATGTGGTGTTTGAATTCCCCGATGTTAAAAATATTCGTCAAGTATTAAAATAAAACAAAAAACACACTTTGGTGTAGAAAACAAAAATGGCAGAGAAGAGAAGAAAAGCCCTATGATCAACAACTACCACAGCACAGGGAAAGGACATATGTCATAAGGATTTTTTGTGCCTACTTCTGTTAATGCTATTGTGGATAGTTAAGCAAAGCAGATATTGGTATAGTTAGTAGAGCTAACATATATACAGTGAAACCCGGCTATATTGAAGTGGCACGGGACCCGGGAAGAACTTCAATATAGCCGGAACTTTAATATAGGCAAATCACGGTTATATTGAAATTCCCTCCTTGTTCCTTCATAAATTCAATATAACCGAACTTTTTTTCACTATATGTTCTTATT
>JBDFRD010092168.1:0-13579 GCA_039654405.1 Bullina lineata
GAGAGAGAGAGAGAGAGAGAGAGAGAGAGAGAGAGAGAGAGAGAGAGAGAGAGAGAGAGAGAGAGAGAGAAAAGAAATCAGTGAGATAATAGAACATTCACAATGAATCAACTGCTTGGAACTTACACGAGGAATATTGTATCCAGTCCCACAGACATAAGCAGCTTACAAACGCTAAATTCTGCAACATGCTTGTATATGAATAAAAAAATCACATGCTTTCTGATATACAAGAACTAATCAAACAGATCATATAGATTCAGTAACATACAACATACACTTGAAAGGAATGATAAAGCCTAAACACAGGAAAAATAGCACAACGCAAATACTACATGAACAAAAGGAACCGATATCACCACGAGGTGGGATTGGCACATACACAAGCTGCCGGGGTTCTCAATATGTGTTTTCTATGATTCGTGACTAGCGGCTGCTCTGTATGTTATTCAGCAGAACTTATCTTACTCATCAGTGCTACACATATTTGGACAAACGCAAGAAGAGAAAAGAAACTTTCTCTATTTCTCAGTCTCTTGCTTTTTTTCAGAGCCAAACTTTGAAAGTTATAAATGTTTTCTCTAAACCAGAATTTGTGTCAAGACTGAGAGGACAGTCTTAAAAAAAAAGAATACAAAAATGTACAAAAGAGTTAAAAAAGTTTCATTCTAAAACACATGTATGTTTTCTGCCAACTCTTCATTGAAAAAGCATAGCACATATTGACCCTTAGCTTAAGAACAGTATATTTGAAAATGTTCGATTAATGTTCACATTATAAATGAAGCGTTACATGTGCCATAAAGCAGTTATTACTTGTTAACAGAATCATACATTACTTAGAAGTACAACAAATGGCAAGCAACCAATGAAAAATCAAGAGAAAGCTGCTGCAAGACAATCCACAAATTTTAAACATCTTCCATAATCAAACTTTCTGGCCGAACTTTACTATAAAAACCAAGTTAAATTTGGCAGACAAGTGGTGAAGTCGCCCACAAAATGCCCACACAGTATCTGACTACAGATGCTGCATGCGTGTTCTTGTAAGAAACCATTTATGGCAGATATAAAATCATACAGGGTGAGATGTTTAAGCACTGTTAAGAACTCAATATCTGTCACATGTAACAGAGTAAAAAGTAAAAAAAAGTATAAAGTTCCTTCAAGACCAATGAGGCCTATAGAGCCGGAGGTTATCCCGGTTTCGATAGTGTGAAGCAGAACAGATGATTTTTACTTCATCTCCTAGACAGGACGCTAGTCTGTCATAGGTTTACTTCCACAGCAGAATAAGCCAGTACCCAATTCGCACCTTGGTGGGGAGAGGAAAAATGGTGTAAAGTGTCTTTCCCAAGAACACAACATGGTCACCTCCCGGATTAAAACTCTGGACCCTTGGATTGGGAGTCCAACGCTCTAACCATTCAGTCACCACGCCACACCAAACACTGTTACCTCAAGTTCTATCCACCTACTCTGTAGCAACGTCCACACATGCAGAATATTGTTCTGTGAGCCTGTTGCTTTAGTTTCATCAGCTGGAGACCATTGCAATACACAAGCACTGATATAAGCTTGCTTGAATGGATCTTGCTCTACCATGGTCAGTATGAGGTATAAAATAGTGTTCCTGCAAAATTTATTTCTTATACAGCAATCAGGGGTGTTTTGAGTTTTAATTACCCATAAATATTTTATTGAAGTAAAGATAGACATACAACAGAACCATCAGAATTATTTATAATGTCCTGAAATTAAATTTCACATGTAAGAGTTCCATCTAAAACAGACTGCATCGTCATAGATATTGGAACCAATGGGAAAAAAACTAGTAAACTTTTGGCTCACGTTTCACTGAGCTTTCAGTCTGTACTGTAATGCAGAGTGGGTCCAACAAACTCGCATCTGTTACTCTATGGCATCAAGATTATTAAGAAATACATCACATCCTTCTCAGGCTTCAAATCTCTTACCATTCTAGACCAGTGCAAACTAAGGATGGTCTTCATAAGGAACTCAGTATTCCAACACACATGGCAGGTAAATATAATATGGAAGAGAGAGGGAAACAAAGGTAATTCAAAGGTATCAAAATATACAAATCATTGATGAAGCTTTTCTCAAAAATACATCAGCACAATATAAATAGACTATTCTTTTGTGCTTTCATTAAGTCTAGAAAAATACACACTTTGTTTGCAGTTGATATGTTCCTTGCATTAAAAACCAAAAGCATGGGACAACTTAATCATCAACATAATGGAAGAAGTTATGCATGGGAATCAATATCCCACCAATGCTTTTGGATCTTGACTTAAGAAAAAATAAAATAAATCAAATAATATCAACAAATTAAACATTGAGAGGAAAATACATCTGTTTATTCAGTTTCACATTTTCATTGCGGTTGGTGGGGAATGTGTGCTCCCAATTACCAACAACTTTTAATGCATATTTTCCCCAACTAAAAGCAATACTTGGAGAAGATAAACCAAACCAGCAGCACATCATCAGACTGCAGAGAGAGGCCCACCACCATAGGATGGCTGGGCATGAATGGTGCTCAGGCCTTTACCTTCGCGGACACAGTGGATGTGAAGCCTAGTTACGACTATGCAGCTGTTCATCACTTCTTAGTTTATTAAGCTTCGGGACAGAAAAATGGACAGCCCCGTCGATGAATTTACAGGACTGGAAAACTGACCTAACTACCACCATAACAAAACAAATGCTGTCCCCCCCCCCCCCCCCCCCCCACCAAAAAAAATAAAAAAAAGAAAAAAAGAAAGAGATAAACTGGCCTAAAACAGAATTAGGAGAGGGGGGAGGGGGAGAGGAATCTGGCCTTGACCTACACCCTGCCAAGTGTGATAATGCAGTCAAGAAGTAAACACTTGAGCTGCTCACTACTTTTAATCTGCCAAACTTTTGCTACTTTCAGCAAAACATCCATTAAATAATTTGCAAGCCTAACGCTGCTTCACTTGGCACTTCAGGGAACACAATCTTTCCACTGCTTCTCTAAAGAACACAAGAAATTGCACAAGTTCATAATTATTTATGGAGCCAACTTCTCCTTAACCAACCAACCCTTACACTATCAGATCCTTCAGACCAGCTCATCTTCTCTGTCATGTTCAGTCACTTTACCAGAAGCGGCCTTGGAGTGCTAGAAATGAAAGACGAAAAGAGCCATACATACAACCCCCAGACGTTAGGGATCCAGAGGATTTAAAAAATATCAATTGAAGTGAAAAAATTAGTTGACATGTACTAAAATACAATTTTTGTTGCAAGACCAAATTCTTCGTTAATGGATATATAAGTTTAATAAAGCTGGGAGATAAACTTCAATCTTACATTGGCTGCATACAGATATATTTAATCATGTCTAATAAGACCACGTAAAACTACAGAGCAAAAGAGGTTATCAAAAAGCAAAACACGCCAAGGGACATCCTAACAGTACAACAGCCAAGACCAGTAGAATAGGCCCACATGTTATTGTTGCAAACACTTACTGACCAAGACTTCATGGATAAAAGCCTAATTTGTTCAAATAAAATTATCGGTAAATTCTCTATTTAGCCCTCATTAGGATAGTAATATTAGTCTATTTCGATTCAACAGAAAAACCAATCCAGTTGTACCCTGCCTACTACAGAGGCATTCACTCAGGCGAATGACAACCATGCCAAACTTCAAGACTGAGCCTCTTCTCACGAAGACTATCTTTGTAAAAAAAAAAAGAAATAGAACTGATGCTTAATAGAGAGATACTGTCCATCACTGTGAGACAGTTTGTACAGAGAACTGAGGGGTTGGAGATATAACCCAATAAAAAGTAAAAGAAAGTTTTAAAAACTTTAAAAGTTGGTGCTGCCCTTTACTTAAATTAAAAGTTCCCACATTTTTGTTAAAATCATACACAGCTGGCATTAGTCAAATATGGTCTCTGGGACTTGTCACTAAGTTACAAGAGGAGCCCGTAATAATACAAGACAGATGTTCTCTCATTCAAAGAAACCTACTTGTACAAGGGAGAGTTACACAAGATGAAATAATATCTATAGGCTTTACTGCAGCACCCCAGACAGAACAAAATATTTAATTCTTTTTCGCCTTTTTATATATATATATAAAATAAAAAAAACTTTTAATCACTTCAGGCAAGCAGAAATGATTATGAAAAAAAAAAAAATGAATATCATCAAGATATCAGCAAGTACAAAGTTTAAAAAAAAAAACTTCAGCTAAAGCCTGCATCCATCCTCAAATTTTTGCTCCACCCATTGCCCCAGACAGATCGTCTTCATAACTGTTGTCCCACTGGGAGTCGAAGTTGACCATCTCGGCAATCTCCGCAATCTCAGCGATCTCTTGCTGCTGGGACTGGGACAGCTGTTCCACCTCCGCACTCGACCGTCTCCTCTCCGGTGCAGGGATCTGTGGGATATTGATCATGTCGGCAGGAAGCTCAGGGGCAGAAGAAGGTGCAGAGGTACAGCTGCCGTTGGGCGAGGACGATGCGAAGGGCGGTGGCGGCTGGCAGGTAGGAGAAGGAATTGAAGGGGTAGGTTCTTCAACAGCAGTGGCGACACGTCGGCGAGGAGAAGTGTGAAGGGATGGGTACAGGTCGGAGGGCGATTCCTCGCTGGCGCTGTAAGGAGGAGGGGCTTCGTCTGGTTGAAGAGAAATACAGTGCTTGACTTCAGTCTGTTTATAATCATAACCTATACAGGTCATATGTACAGATTTAGTGGAGTAGTGGCTGAATGGTTAGAGTGTTGGACTCCTAATCAAAGGGTACAGGTTTGACATTGGGTCATTGTGTTGTTTCACTGGGAAAGACACTTTATACAATTTTCCTCTCCCCACTCAGGTGCAAATGCGGTATGGGCATATTCTGCTGGGAAAGTAAAGCTACGACAGACTAGCATCCTATCTAGATGATATAAAAATCATCTGTTCTACTTAATGCTACCAAAATCTGGATAAGCTCCGGTTCTATGGGGCTCATTGGCCTTGAATGAGCATTACATTTTTTAAATTTCTGCTACATATACAGATCTATGAACAAAAGTTAAAAATAAAAATTATGAAGCCGCAAAAAACATGATTTCAATCTTGGAACTTTATCTATAGGCTACCCCACATTATTATTCGTATACATTTTTCAAACAATCCAAACTGCTGCAAGAACAAAATGGGAACAGACAGAAACAGCCACATACTGAATATCTGATGAACAGACTTGTAATCCCTGCTGCGTCGGTAGCTTCTCACTTTCTCCTTGGCTTGTTGCACTCTGTACCGCGTGGCACCTGAGCCTAAGAATAAAATACAGAGCCCATAACAGAGATGCCCTCAAATTCACACAGCATACTGAATAATTTACAAGGCAGTCCCTTAAGTGGAACCCCCAGGGAAAAAAGGAAGAGAGGGCGTCCAAAAAATACATGACAACGTGACTTGGACGCTGACGCCAAGAAGATGGGCTACACATGGGGGCAGGACAGAGATGGCTGGAGCAAACCTGTCAGCAGCCTATGCCCCAGTGGGGGAGAAAGGCATGGATGAGTGAGTAATACCGAATAATACTAAACTTTTCCAATCATGTTTTACAAAGATAAAAGCCAGGAATAAGAAAGATTTAGAATGGCAGAATAGTGATCACACTGTCACCACTACAGACCAAGAAAAGGGAGTCGCATATATAAATTATCCTTTTTTTCTCTACATACATGTTTGGGCTCTCAGGACATGGCCTCATAAATCTTGAAAGATGTGTGTATGCAAGAGGAAGAGAGAGAATGAAAATGGAAGATGGAAGAAGAAAAAAAACATAGAGCGACACACACTCAGAGGAGGTACATATTCTTATTAAAATTACATTGCAAGACATTATTTCCTTTCATAATGTGTACGAAAATAATCTCTACACAGCCAATCCTTCTCAGCTAAGAGTCAGTTTGCCCACACAGTCCTAAGAAAAGTCTGTTCACATTTTTTTATCCTTGGACTAGAGTCAGGTACCAGTTTCTGTCCTTCAATCTCACCTGTATACTTGACATCCTCTAGATCTTGATCCAGTACGTCAGGGAGCTGCTGCACAATGTCCTGAAGAAAAAAAAAAAGTGTTTCAAGTTTCTTCCTTTACATATAAAAAATTTATCAACAATTATTTTTTTATCATAGACCGATATTTTATTCTAGAAACCCTGGGACTGTTTAAATTAAAATCCATAACACACATTTCTCATGACGATGGCAATAAAAGTTTACACGGTGCGAAAGAAATAGCATAGTGATTTTGATGAATGCAATGAAGAAGTTTGATGAGATTAAAGTGATTAATCACTGAATAAACAGAATGATCACTGGTCAACTATCTGGAAGGGATTTCAGATAGGCCTCCATTTTTTACAATTTTTTAGAAGAAAAAAATAAATGCGTACCTTTAAAAAAAAAACAGCTCCATTTGTTTTGTATGGATTTTTTTGCTTCATTTAAAAAAAAATTATGCAGGACCAAATTTATTTATTACACTTTGCATTTAAGAAACCTCGCATAAAAAATCCACAAATGAAACAAAAGTTGAGTATAAAAGTAACATTGCATTTTCATTATTTTGTATGACTCTTCATTACATTTCTTTATTCACTTGAATAAATGGCAAGTGAGCAACATCTGTGATGGTTGCAAACACACTAGTCTCTATGCTTGAACAGTTGTCTTACCAAGGTCTTCATAATGATTCTCTACTTGATCTAGAACATTTGTTAACGATTCACACTGAAATAATCATCATTAACATCAACTTTAAAACTCATCTGTTATTATTTCTATTTTGCAAGCTTTCATAACATGTTTTACATTATTTGATAAAACTCATCTTTAATAGTTTATTCAAGTAATTAGCTCTTCCAATGTTTTCTAATATGAAATGCTGAGGAACCATGAAATAATCTACACAAATACACATATATATCAACATGAGCTTTGAATTCTCTACAGCAACAAGAACTCCTTCAACCTAGCTGAAGATTGCAGCAAAAGATGTGCTTGACCACAATAATGACTACTTAAATGAAGACTGTAGCAAAAGATGTGCTTGACCACAATAATGACTACTTAACTGAAGATTGTAGCAAAAGATGTGCTTGACCACAATAATGACTACTTAACTGAAGATTGTAGCAAAAGATGTGTTTGACCACAATAATGACTCTACCTGCTGGGCATCAAAGATGACAGTGCATTTCCTTGCAAAATCCGAGTAAGCGTGCGAAAGTTTGAGCAGACCTTCCTTCAAGCGGATCACCTTAACTGCCTCATTCTCACGGATGCGATCCATCACTGAATTGTATAAAAGAAGAGTTTGAAATATCTCAAATGTATAAGATCAGTGTTGATGCCAAAGTGAACACATGCAGCGTAAGTGCTACTAGCCCACTGACTTATAACAAAATAACTGTGCCACCACAAACCTTTACCAGAGAAAAAAAAAGTTGAATCAAAACGTCATTTTTCCTTTCTCAGAATATGGCACCGGGTGTTATTTTAATTTTAATTAAAGTATTATGGTATTGCATTCTTGCTTTCTATATATTTGCAACTTAAGCATGCCCTGAATATGCTTTAAAACTTTTCAGTCTTTAACTAGAACTGAAGAAGTCCATACAATTTTATTTATTTGTCAAAACTGGGCAACAGGATTTCAGTTTCAGTGGAGGCCCCACAGCCTTACCTTCAATTTGTGCCAGGTCTTTCGCTCTCTCAGCCTGAGACAAGCGGCCTTCAAGGGACTGAATTTCTGAATTGGAAGATTTCTGAAGATCGAAACCAAAGGTCAATTGGAAGTATTAGAACACGATTTGTTAGGTCTAGCCAATTCAATTGATTTTTTCATGCTTTATAATGACTCAGAAAAACTAAGAATATTATTGAAAAGGGTATTAAAAAAAAAAAAAGGTCTGTGTATTACAAATGAAACTCAGAACTAAGAATAAAAATAACAATGTAAATACCTTAAATGCCTTTTTCAATTCCTTGCGAACTTTCACTTCTCTCTGCTCACAAGTAGCCTGATGGAGCAAATAAAACAGTAAAATGTAGAGAACATCAAATAAAAATAAATATCTGTACGATAAAAACTTGCTGATTGTGCCTTTACATTACAGCATTTCGTTGTTCATTTTATTTGTCATCTTCATTGTAAGATTTGGTTTATTTGATTACTGTCCGCTCTAAGATGTCTTTACTGTCAGGATACAACATTAAAAATCTGAGAATAATGTAAATACTTACATTTCTTCGTGAAAAAACAAGAGAAAATTTGCATAAAACAAATGCAGTACACACAAAAAGAATTAGAATTTTGTTTGACATGGCGGGTGGAATACTTACAAAGTTGTTCTTGGACTGAGCCACATGCTTCTCCCCTTCTAAGATCATTTCAAACATGTGTCTGTACTCCTTCATATGCTCTGAAGACAGATAACCCAATGGCCTTTTCACTGATATAATCAATTACAATCACTGCTTACTATACTTGAAAAACCAGGGTTCAGTCTGCACAACTTCCTAAATGCAAAATTTTTCCTTTTGAAACCAAATATTTTTGGAATGCCTGTCATAATGTTAATTTCATGTCCCTATATTACAGGACAAGCAACAAGTATGACACTCTGCATAATGCTAAGTCTATTCCTACTAAACTAATAGTACAGGATTTATGATTGAAAATAAAACGTTTGTTTAGAATTTGACAATACTGGAACATTTCACATTTTCCTAGACAGAGAATATGTCATTTTTCATACAGTATCAATTTGATTATTGTGGGAAGAACTGACCTATTAAGTTACCAACAAATTAAAGCTTAGATACAAACTAAATATTCAACAGAAAATATGAAATCACCTCCAAATTCTCTCTGTACTTCAGTCCATAACAGGTTAAGCTCAGCCAGCTGATTAGCGACATCCTAAAAGAAAAGAAAAAAAAAAAAGCAAGATCTGTAAAGATGAAAAAAAACTTCTTCCTGATTTTGAGGTTGACTCCAGGAAGTAAACATACTATAACGACAGACTAGGGCCCGGTCTAGGAGTTTATCTAGAAATCATGTTTTCTTTCACACTACTAAAATCAGAAAAAGCTCTGGTTCTAAGGGCCTTACAGGCCTCGATGAACATCACTTTTTTAATATTCAACAGTTGTTGGGCATCTTATTAATGATGTGCACAAATGACTGGGCTAGACACTATAAATTTAACACTTTTATCCTTTAATTAAACTATCATCCAGACAAAACATGTTTACATTCCAAACTACACACACACATTGATAAGAACATTAACTCCATTTCATTTGGTCAACTATCATTTTGGGAAAACGAGCACAATCCGAAGCCAATACTTGAGAGAGAAATCAGACATTACCTGTAGTGCTCTGTTCTCTTCATTTACAGCCCACTTCAGGAAATCTTGAGACACTAATTAATGATGGAGGAAAAGAAAAATGAAGCACAAACAATAATATTAAGAAGAAGAATAAAAGACACTGCCACAAATACATTGTAACAATTTAAACATTCTTTTCATGAAGAATTGAAATGCATAAAATATTTTATTCTTTGTTGGAGACAAAAGAAATTTGCTGATTAAAAACAATCTGACACTCTGGGAGAAGAATTATACAAACATCAAATTTAAGCATCATCCTGCCCCTGCAGACAAAAATACAACCAAGTATACAGTTAAGTTCACTGCATGTAATGTACTAGAGATATTTTTATTACTTCTTTTAAAGTAATTAGTACATTTTTTTTTCTTCTAAATATGCATAGAACACTACAAGACATTCCGTAAGCTTAAAAACTCTAGCAACGTGACGTGTATTATTATTATCAATTGCTATTGTTGCTGTTGTAAACGTTAGGTGAAAAATTTATGGACAACAGTCATGGATTACTTAAGTCAACGCACAAACAGAACATCTCATTATAATCACCGTGTTCATGATAAAGTAATAATATAAAAGAGAGATAGTGCATAACATTAAGTGGATTACTCTGCAATCTATATAGCAAAGACAAAGGCGATCAGACTACAGTCATTCATAATGAGAAAAAAACTCACCAGCATTCTGTGCATTCATAAAAGCCTTTGCTGTATTGCGCATGTCCTTAACTTCAGATAGAAGCACATGAAGATCAGTGTGTCCCCCACCCAAGGACATGAGCTTCACGCTACTCCTGTAAAAAAAAAAAAGGAAATTAAAAAATAAGTGAACACAATATTTTTTAAAAAGAGTGACAGTAGGGATAAATGGTAAAGACCTGAGCAGTACAGTATTTTAAAAGAAACTAAAGAAAGTGACATCCATACATGGAAAAGTAAAATTAATTTAGTAGAGATATTAACTATTAAATTTCAAGGGCCGTGATGTACCACTGCCACTTTGATAAAAAGTAAAAAAACCCAGCTCAAATTATACTGATTTGTATCTGTTTCAGCATTTCTCACTAATTAACTCAATTTAAAGCGATTGTTGAAGAGCTTGAGTTATTAAATCAAGAACTGCAAGGAAAAGCCACATTTACTCTCCCTCTGTTGTTTTCAAAAGATTTACCTGACCATACTGATAGTATTGATAACATAGAGCAATATCATCAATCAAGAACAACTGAACTAAAAATAATAAGGAAACTAAACAAGTCAATGTGTGGCATGAAAAATATATAATATGATTTAAAAAAACAACAGGATTTAGGATTCAGAGCACTGGCCTATTTTAATAAATGACAGTATTTTATAAGTGGTTGCTATAGAATTTGAAAGCAACAAATTTTATACAAAACATAGGTTTGCAAAGATATCTCTCTACTTTACATACATGCAGTTCACATTAAAACACTCAAGATTACATCAAAATGGAAGAAACTTAATACATTTTGTAACAACACGAGAAAGACCCCCAAAATAGGTCCAGTTTCAGTCCACCAACCTTCTCACTGCTCTCGCTGCCTTGTCCATTATTTCACCTGGCCGCAAGCTGTGTTTACCACTTGCAGTTCCTTTCACTTAAAATACTAGGAATAAAATAAAATAATAAAAAAATAACACACTTTGCCTAACAATAGACAACAGTTTTCCCTATATATTTAATAATATAACACACTCTCAACTGTTCTCTACCAGTGCACAAACATAAAAATAAATAAAAAATAGTTGGCAGAACTCTAAAAGAAAAGTTAAGATGTAACACATATGATATAGGCCAAGACAAACATGATACACACTTTAAGAAGACAACTTGTAAGTAACCAGATCCCAGGTAAATGCACGACATTTAAGGGCAAATTAACCTAGACATATTTGAGCCAGTCAAACTAACATGACATTTTTGAGCCAGCCCAAATAAACATGGTGAATGACATCAGTCAGTGAACATCGCGCAGAGACATTAAATTTTGTTGATTTTTTTTGGGTGTGTGTGTGTGTGTGTGTGTGTTAAATTTGTGTCTACTTAGTACTATACTAAATTCCATAATGAAAGAAAATTTGCTTTTCTTCTTTCTGTTCTGGTTTTGTCAGGATCATTGAACCCAGAAAATATGGAACTAATTTAGTAAATTTTACTTAAATGATCATGATGCACAAAAGGACAACATGACTTTTCCTTTTTTTTAGTACATGTACTTACCATCCAATTAACAACTTCACAGATTGAAAATTTATTTATAATCCATTATATCCCTTTACAAATTTGCTGCCATTTCAAAATGTTAACAAGGAAAGATGTGACATTTCTTGTGTTTATGGACAATTTTTTGTGGCAGAAGACTTTATAAGTTTTATATCATTCATTCGATACGAAAAAATATGATATCATCTGAAAGTAAAGACAATGATGGTGCTCTGACAAACTCCTTCTAGAACTAAGTTTTAGAAGAAAAAACGCAATAATACACACGCTGCCTGACAACAGAATGCACTCTAAAGAGTCAGGGTTTTAAATTCATAGATATGGTTAAAATAAATTTCTGACAAATCAATTCTAAATCTTCAACAAACAACATTTCTGACCATGTTAAAAAAAGCAGAGCTGAAATCAAGCCCATTCAGAACACAGAAGATAGATTCCACAGGAAGTGGCATCACAGCAAAAAAAAATTGACTGACATCTTTGTCTTGTTAATCCATGTTTCTTTTTTTTTTTTTTAAATGAATGTTTTTATGCTCTAAGTAAGCAGTACCCAAGCAGTATTTTCTCCTTATTTTGATATTTAGGGTTGTTGCTTGGAGTTTATTTCTCATTGAAATTGGAAATTCGGATGGACACAATTTACTTGTGCATGATAGAGTGTAAAACTTGAGGCCTTGTAAAGAAACTAGAAAATTTATTATTTATGTGAAAGTATGAAATAAATGTATGTCCTTTCAAATTTGAACGTGTTTGGTGCGATGGTTATTTCTCCGTGAATTTTAAAACTTTGTCTTGTTTTCGATGCTTCTCTGGCCGATAAATGGGGGTTCCCAATCTTGTCAATTAGGCCTACAACAAAACAGCGCATTGGTTCGCCACAGGAACCAATGGAAAGAGCACGATTTTTAGCATCTGTTATATGTTAACATTTAGAATTCTGTTCAATTAAAAGCCTGGAAACACTTTCATCGATCCTTTGTTCATATCCGGCGGACAAGTTCCAATTTCGATAATATCGGTGTTTCTACGTTCGTTCGCCCTGGACACGCCGGATTTGGACTTCATTGTTTTATCTGAATTTCACAATTTTCATTGAATTGTTCTATTTTTTTCTTCCTGGAAGCAACAGGTATTTTTAAATTCCTGACATAATAAGCTTTCAGAATATATGTATAATGTTACATGGATTGACAGAAATAATAAATGTCAATGAATTTTATTTTTTGCTATATTGTCACTTCCTGTGGAATCCGCCACATGATAAGCTTTCAGAATCATACTACATAACAAGAGTAAATTTCAGACGTGTAATGCTCGGGTTCTGTTAAATGCGTAAACCAATAATAATTCTGAAAAGAATCATGAATATGTTCAGACGCGTTCTCGGGTGTGGGCATTCTTAAAATTGTGAAATAAAGCAAAATAATTTTACATGTTCTTTTTATTTTTAAGGCTTAATATCGTAGGGTTTCATTTTGTGCATTACCCCAACATCATTCTGTAGTGAGAGCACCATTTCACACCAAACTTGTGTTGGATAAATCCAGTGGTCTATTCTAGCCTACGCTGCGCAATCAACTCTCTTTGTAATTTACAAGTGTACTTGCAAATTTTAGTCTTTAATTCCCCAAGCAACGACGAAGTGATCTCGTATTTCTTCATTGGAAGGAAGTCATTATCATTAACTGATATTACACAGGATTACATCTTTCTGTCATTAAGATCTTTCAAACAAAAACGATGTCGATTTCATGGTATTTATAGCCCCCATTGAAAGACAACGCTAAGAAATGTTCAAATGATCCAGTCTTTCGCATTTAGTTATCTACCTGTATTAACCTGTTCTGAGAACAGGCCTCTGCAC
>JBDFRD010092390.1:0-13575 GCA_039654405.1 Bullina lineata
TGTGAGGTGGGTGTGGCATCGCCTCAATCTCAATCTATCGTCAAAACAAAATCCCGGATGCGAATAACGACAGCCAAGAAGGAAACAGAATCTAGATTCTAGATCTACACTTTATGAGTTTTCAGATGGACAAGTTGTTTTCTGAAAAATTTTTAAATTGATAGGCTATTCACTATTCTTCTATCTCTAACACTTACCCTAATCTTTTCTTTCTTGACTTCTGGTATATAGATCTAGATCGCTATACTATTTTTGAACAAAGCAATAGAGTGAATATCTATGCATTTGTTGACCTTTTCACATCGCACTGTTCATCCGGTGCACACTCCCAGGCCAGTGGAAACTTTGCATTTCAACATTACATTCTCAGTTATTGCACCGTTTTAGCTTATTTTTGAGAATTATAAATCTATGAAACAACAGTGTAGTGTAATGAAGAATATCAGTGGAAAGCTTGACAAACCATTTTTTTCTCTATAGGCCTACAATATAGATCTAGATCTACATACTTTGTAAAGTTACTATAGAGTTACAAAAAGAACATGGTCATCACAGACAAAAAATTGCTAAACATTCTTCCCTATTTGTGTGTTAGAGATAATCCTGCCTTTTTTTTTTTACATGCTGTATAAATCCAATGAAAAATATCAAACATAAAGTTCTTTAAATTCACTTATTCACATGTAATTATACATATCAGCAGGAAATCCATTTGAACACTATTTACACTGTACATATTGATGGACATTTATCGCATGTAGTCCAATTTGGTGTAAGTGAGCCTCAAAACATTCAAGACACACACACACACACACCTTGCATGGCTGACACCAGAAGTGTATCATGTTTGTTATCTCTTGGTTTTCCTTTCTGCTGCTGACAAACCAGCTTTCTTTGCTTTGCTAGCACAAACAATGCATAATCTGCGAGCTTCCCATCCTTTGTCACATCGGGGGCACTCTTTTGTAAAGTGTTTTACTTGGAGAAGGGTCAGAAGTAAATAAGTAATGTCTGTAGCAGCATCAAAGTCTACTGGGGAAGAATGAAATTAGGTCTGAATGATCAACACCTGATATATTTCTGATATAATCAATGACAGCAGTACGTTTTTCCTGCCGTTCGTAGCGTTCTTGTGTCTCGCAAAGTTCAGGCATGGAAAAGGTAGAAAGGATAACTGCTTCTTGTTAGTCAGTCCATCTGGTGGTAGCATTAAGTTGACCTTTGTGTCTATAGTTGAAGTCACCACTTCTTTGTCATTCTTGGAGCAAATCATTCAGCATGCCAATGTGGTTCTTACTGCATGCTCCACACATCATTGCCTTCTTCTGTTGCAGACGATCCTCTATGATGCTGGGTGGGCAGCAGTAATCATAGTCAATGCATAGTCTATGTCCCTTCTTGAGCAATGGTTCTACAATCCTCGTTGTGACATTGACAAGTTAAATGGTTGCTAAGCCTTTTATCTGTTCAGTAGAGTTCTAAGGAATAAACATATTCCTGACTTACTCTCACAGAGTTCACAAAATTTGAATCCTCATTTAGTGAGTTTATCTTTCGTATAAACTTTGAATCGACTCTGACCTTTGAAGGGGCATATAGTCTCATCATTACTTATTTCTGGCCCATACAGTTCTTTGTATTTTGTCATTCAAATCTCAAATGTGTCACTATGGTCTCATTTTGTGAATGGAGTCATGATTTGGTTCACTGAAAGGAACATTGTGTCATTTGTTTTAAGTCTTTTTTATCCTTGCCCATGGCAAGAAAATGTTTGTTGTGAGAAAATCTATTGCTGTGGATAAAACCCTTATAATTCCTTCTAAGAGATATGCATGTTTTCGAGCTTCCCTTGTGATTTATGCGTCTCAGAAGAAGTAAAGACTTGAAGAGTGCACTTTTATTTTTTACAGAAAAATTATTATTGTGTACTTTTGAAAATCTGTAGTGTGATTTACTTTTGAACAGAAAAAACAACTGCAGTCATTAAAAGCTGCTGCATTACAGCAGGAGAAGGAAGCATCTCACAGCAAAACTACAGCAAAACCAGGTGACATTAATTGTAGGAGCAGCTGAAGGCTGTTCGACCGACTTGGTCGAAACAAAACAGCATTTAACAATGTTGTTTTATCACAATTTGAACAGTCTGTATCACAGAAAGGCATTTAGGCCTACTTGTTTTTCAGAGCTCTGAGGTTTCAGTTATTTGTATTCAGTTCTGTTTGCTTGATTTTCCTAAATTATAAAGCTTATTTTTTGGTGTTAGGTAGCACAAAATTTATGAATAATACATGTGGTTAGTGCTTTGCTTTACAATTTTATGTTTTTATGTTGATGTGACTCATGTAACTGTCATTTTCTGTGCATAAGATTCTGATTTTATATTAATATCAATAACAATAAAGTTCTTTTAAAAAAGACCAACAACACCCAAAGAGCACGAGCTTAGACTGCATGTAAGTGAGGTGTGAAACAAATAATGCTTGATTAATTCCTACACAAGATGCTAAGTCTTTCGTAATTTCACATTCTCAAGATAGTGATCTTGTTTGCAGAGTTTGCAAGGGGGCAAAATAAAGAAAACGAGAAGAAAAGACACGACGTAGGATTCATCTTGGTGACCATTTAAACCTAGAACCTTTTGGTTGTTCAACTACAAGCTAACCGCTTGGCCATTGCATGCAGTATTTCTAATTTGATCATTTGATCTTTAATTTGTTTTGCAGCCCCAGCCCCATCCTTGGATAAGGCAGATAAAGCTACGGAACAGGCAAAAAAACTGGTTCAGTCCGGGGTGGGTTTTAAATTAATGAATCATCGTGTGTATAAACTTGTAATATTGTTGAGAGACAGAGAGAGAGAGAGAGAGACACACACAGAGAGAGTATTGAGGGATTGCTTTATGTTTTTCTCCTGACGACTTTTGTCTGATTTAGCAAGCCACGTTTTTTGTTGAATCAACAGGCACCTCATTGTCTCTTCTACCTTTAAGATAAATCTGTGATGCTCAGTTCACTTTGATTTAGTTTTTCAATCCAACTGTCTCATGCCACCCTGATATAGCCAATTCCTCTGTTTGTTTGTTTTTATTGAAATAATTCAAGGCTTTTACATTCTATGGTGCCTTTATGAGAAAGTGGAAGGTCCTGAAAAAGGTAGAGGAGGATGTGAATAAAAAGAAAGATGAAGGTAAAGTGATAATTATGTTTAAGACAGTGAGAACTTTGAATTCGATCAATGAAGTGAGTATTAAATTATTTATGATTCCCCTGGTTTAATCACCTTTTGAATATATAGTTCTTTTAATTTTAGTCTCTCGTTTTCTATCTGCAGGCAATTAAAGTGACTGGACAGAAAGAAAAATCTGGATTCAAAAGATCCAAGAATTTAGAGAAAAAACTGAAGGTAAGCATAGCTGCCAACCGTTACGTAAAAATGGACTTAGTCCGTATTTTGGGTCCCGAGTCTGGTAATCCGTATTAAATGAATCGGTCCCGTATTTTGGTAGTTTGGTCATTTTCTTCCTTAAAAGGAAATGACGCTAGTCAGCTTTTCAGTTCCAGCTTTCGCGTTTACCTCGTTCTCTTTGCTTTGTTTTTTGCTGTAGATCTATTTTATTCTGATGCCCCCGGTGAAAGCTGATGCTGGGTTACATCGTTTCATTCAAGTCCTAATTAGGCCTAGGCCTACACTACACATGAGTATAAATTACGATCCTATCCGCTGAGCCAATGAGCGAATAGAATTATTATATTTGTGCAGGACGTCACGCACTAGTTGCGAGATTTCTTTGGTCAGACATCAAACTGGGGAATTAACAGTAGACCTAGCGTTGTGCAGCCTTTCCAGGGGCGGCAAATACAAAAAATCAAGTTAAGGCAAATGGGTTTCCCCGTCAGATTCTTACGGTAATGATCTAGCTTTGTGTTGGGCAAAAACGTTTGTTGTGCAATTTTTAAAGCTAGAACAAATTTCTAAAAAAGCAAAAGGGGCTACTCATGCTCACCTGAGCAACAATCAATGACTATGTGTAAGTCTCAGTCTATAATACACGTAGTATTATTTTTCACAGTTATATATATGTCTTTCTTAAGCATTTTAGTGTATGTCTAATTTGATGTCAACATACAATTAGGAATGGAGAGAGTAGCTTTGTACTTCCTACATCAGCATAATAGTTTAAGTAGGACTGATTTGAGTTCAGAACAGAGACAAAACTGACAGAAGAGGCCATCACAACACTATCTAATCTACATTAAACTACACATCCTGAGTATGGATACATAATGTCATATGGATCGAATTTGGACCATAACGCGCGCTTGGGATAAGGTGTTCCTTATTTTTATTTTCCAATGTTGGCAGCTATGGGTACGTAATATACTTGGAATATGGTGATATTTTCTGAACACAGCATAGTATTGAAGGATAATATTTCCCATCGAAATAAACTTAGTAACATCAAAAGAAATGATGATTTCATGTGTAAGCTTTCATTCTTCATAAAGACATGATTGAATGATGATGATGATGAAGAAAACACATCAAATAAGGAAAAAGAAAATAGATGAAAACTGAAGAAATGGTTTAGACAGTGATAATTAGTGAACCTTTCTTATAATGACTGCGACAGACTAGCATCCTGTTCAGGATATTATGTAAAAATCATCTGCTCAATTTCACACTTCCCAAATTGGGATAACATCAGGCTCTATGGGTCTCATAGGCCTTTTAGGAAGTTTACTTTACTTTTTTTGGTGACAATTAATGAAACAATGGTAAAGAAAGAAAAGGGAATTAGAAGTAGACTATATTATTATTTCTCCCTGTATTTTAATCTATCTAGGACAATGACAAGCCAGCCACTGCGACGTCTGTCGGATTCCAGCCTTTTATGTCCTTTACTGGTGATGATGAGGAAGACAAACAGCCGGTAACTCTTATGTTAATTATATGAGTCACCGCAAAGCAAAGGAAAAAACAGAAAATGACAGGCAAACACAGTCATACAATGCTAGAGGAGGAAAAAAAAATTAAAAAATCTCATTATTTCTATGATTTACCTATCTGTCTGTCTGTCTGTCTGTCTGTCTGTCTGTCTGTCTGTCTGTCTATGTATATTCTGTTTTATACCATCTCTTTCATTGACCTTGTTTTGTCACATACTCCCTTTGATTACTTTAACACAGAAATGGTGAAATGTTAGGTCTTTTATTTTTTCAGTTAAACATGAAGCTCCTAGCACCATGTGTTTGAGTTTATCTGTCGCTCTTTATTTTTCCCTTTCCTCTTTATCCCACACAAAATTCAGTTTGCTGGAATAGACAGAGCGAAGAGTGCCTGCATTTAGAATGTAACATGTCTCTTAGAAATCTTCTTTAAGGAATAGTAGAACGCCATGTCCTGTAATGTACTGAAGATCTTGTGATATAGCTGAAGCAGGTCTTAGCCTGCAGTTGTTACATCATCTTCAGTATTTAAATATTTAGCCTTGTCAGCTTATGGAGCATCTTATCATAAATGTAGTTAGAAAAGTAGTTTGTTACACATCCAACAGCACATTTTATGTATTAAAGTTACCAGGGATTTTTCATTATTATTTCACTGTGATAATGTGTCGAGTCATAGTAGTACTTTCGTTACATTTTTTCCAGCTGCGACTCAATAGACTGGTGGTTGTCAGTGATGCAGAATTCTTTGGGTCTATGGTGCTTTGCCTCAGTTCAAATCAGTAAAGTGTCCATACTTCTTCTCCTCTCTTCACTCAGACCATCAACAGCCAATGTAATCAAGCTGTTGTAAATGATAGAGGAAGGGTTTGTTCAACAGAATCACATTTTCAAGCAGAACATTTCCAAATGGATTTATCATCAAGACAGATAACTCTTCTCCCCTCAGATGAAGAGAAAGAGATGAAAGAAAGAAACATGCATTTTTTTTTTTTTTATAATCTATTTTGTAAGAGTTGTTCATATGAAAAATGCAGCCATTGCTGTTGTATGTCTCTGCAACTAATCCTTTTGTGTTATGCCGTTTTCTCTTCCAGGCTTCAAAGCGAATGAAAGGACTTGCAGATAGCTTTGTTGGTTATAACAGTAAGTGTTACATAAAGGAAACAGACTAAAATGTTGAGGTGGGGGGAGTGGTGGTGGTGTGTTTATCCAGTACCTGTACATCATATGCTGATTTGCTCCCACATTTCTCCGTCCCTTTCTTTCTCTCTACCTCTTTGTCTGTATGTCTGTCTGTCTCTCTCACTTTCTCTCTCTCTTTCTCTCTCTTTCTCTTTCTTCTGCTTAAAGAGATAGACTAATTGAAAGTAAGACATTCCCATTCCGGCTATGCTCATGTCCTTCCTGGCAACCCTGAAGTCTGTTTTTTTTTTTTTTAAATTCACTGATAAACCCATGTCAAAAAGATAATGGATAGGTTGTCCACTCCAGTGATATTGACATTTTATGTGCTTTTTCATTTTGCGGCAAGTTTTATACAAATACTTGTCAAAATATGTATTGTAATTCAAAGAAAAAAATGACCACACGTTTTAAAGTTAGCTATGCATTAGCAAAAATTGAAATGTGAAATTCATAAGGTAGGCCTGAATACTCATTGCAAGACATGAATCTCATAAAGATTTGCATATTGGAATAAATAATTCTGTGGGGTCTGTCCTTGCCATGCAAAGAGTATTGTGTCTGAAATACAATCCCCTCGGCTCATTTGTACAATGATTTTAACTTAATTTATTTCCACAAATTTAAGCTGCGAGTTGTACATATTCTGATTTGAAATTTATTTTATTTTTTACTTAAAAAATGAATAAAGATGTAGAAAGAAGAAGAGAACACAAACTTCACCTTGAATTTTCAAATAGCTCCTTTTTATTTTATTAACTTACGCAGAAGTGAGTGGAGGGCAAAGTTAGCTTTTGATATTTTATTGTCACATAGAAATAGATACCATCATCATCATCATGGCCCCTCACCCTTATCAGGGTATAGACCATACACAAGGGATTTCCACTTCTTTCTGTCCCGGGATAACTTTGCCAGTTCTGACCATGTTTGTCCTGTTCCTTCCTTGTCTCTCTCCACACATCTTCTCCATGTTTCCCTTGGGCTTCCCTGTTTTCGGGTTCCTTGGGGGTTCCACTGCAGAGCCTGTCTGGTGATGCTACCTGATGATTTCCGTAAAGTATGCCCAATCCATTTTCGTTTTCCTAGCTCTTCCTCTATGGGCGCCTGCCCTGCTCATTTCTATATTTCCTCATTCCTGATCTTATCTTCCCTGTTTTCGGGGTCCTTTCGCTTTGCTTACCCTTGGCCGTTCTTTCTCCTCTCCAGGTCCCAGTTAAGCATGTGCAAGGACAGCTGTATGTGAGAATATCCGCCCACGTCCACAATGAGGTCAGCGATTATGAAAAGTTGGCAAAAGCTGTCAACATGATCGCGCAGAAGAAAGGAAATAAACTGTTGTGACTGTGACACTATGATGTGGAAAAAAAAAACGATTGTTGTTAGTTATGTATGTGTTGGAGAATGAGAGAGAGACGGAGAGATGGTGAGAGAGATAGAGAGAGAGAGAGAGAGAGAGAGAGAGATGGTGAGATAGAGAGAGAGGCGGAGAGAAAAAGAGAGGGAGAGACAGATAAAAAAGAGAGAGAAACAGAGAGAAAGAGAGAAACAGAGAGAGAAAGAGACAGATAGAGAGAAACAGAGAAGAGCGAGAGAGAAGAGGACAGAGGGAAACATGGCATAACAATTGTTCATTTCGTCTGTTTCTGCTTGGTTTAAGCAGTTTACACAATTAACACAATAAAAATATTGGATGGGTTTCAAACTGTGTTCTTCTTTTTCTTCTTCTTTTTTTCAAGGCCTGTCTACAACACTACTTACAAAACTTCACGCCTCATCACCAGTCATATGGTGGTGCGGTGGCCTAATGGTCAGAGCGTTGGACTCCTAATCCAAGGGTCCAGGGTTCGAATCCGGGAGGTGACCGTGTTGTGTTCTTGGGACAGACACTTTACACCATTTTTCCTCTCCCCACCCAGGTGCGAATTGGGTACCGACAAATTCTGCTGGGGATGTAAACCTACAACAGACTAGCGTCCTGTCTAGGAGATGAAGTTAATTCATCTGTTCTGCTTCACACTATGGAAACGGGGATAAGCTCCGGCTCCATGGACCTCATGGCCTTGAAGGAACTTTACTTACTTACTACCAATCATACGGCTAAGGGACATCAATAGAGACGAGGGAAAATTAAAGTAAATTCAAGTTTTAATCATCCAAACAAGAAACAAGTACATCCACAAGCCCAAGGATCTAACTAGTTTTCGAAGATTTCACAGTGCTTCCCTTTCAATGCAACCAAAATGTGCAATATAATAAGAATATTAATTATTATCATCTCAAGTTTTAATCTTCACAAGAAACAGAAAGCAGGAGCTGAGGTAGACCTATTCCAAAATAAAATTAACAGCATTAAAAAAAAAAGAGAGAGAACAGGAAAAAAAATCAACAAAACGAGCACATGACCTTGAGTCACAATATGGTTCACTTGATGAATTTTCTTAGAAATACTGAATTGTAATGGGAATTTCCAGTGATAAATTTAGGACCCACTTCAAGCTGTCCATGCACATACCAGGAAGGTGAAAGGTAGGCCAATTTTTCTGTCATGTGAAAATATTCAATCATTTGAGAACGAAATCTAAAGGCATGATGAAAATACTGTAATATCACAATCACAAAAGGTTACAAACTCACATTTTCCTCCTGAACTTGTGTGAACGTGTAATTCCACGGATCAGAGATTTAGTGTGAGTGAGAAACAAGGAATTCATTTTGTGTAGGAATACAAGTAAGCCTCTCTCACTTTCCCACCAACTTTTAACAAAATAGAAAAAGGTAAAAATCTCAGCTGTATTTTACTGATGGAAAAGAAAATGAAGAGGTTGAATTGAATATGAGACAGATTTCTTCCTGATGAACTTTGTGCACATAATTATTTATTTACAGAGATACAAAAAGCAATGAATACTGAACAGGTTATTTTGAGAAAGGGGATTTTGGATATTTTTCTTTTGGGAAATCCCCGAAATACAAAGAAAAATCTTTCTCTAATCGGTCTAGCTCTAAGGCTAAAGCTTTAAGAAAATAATAAAATACACTAAGGTACAGGTTTCTCATGTTTGACCTGTCACATGCAAAAAAAAGAGTCATCCTGCGATGAAATGGTGATAGCATCTTTTTTTTAACTACCCTTGCAGTACTCCCCAGCCATCTCGCCCAAGAAACAAAACTTTTGAGCCATAAAAATGGTTAGAAGCTCGTAACTTGAATGTGATCAACAAATTCCTTGTAAGTACGAAGACTGAGTTAATTTTATAGATCTACATTTGAGAAAGGTGGCGCGGTGGCCGAATGGTTAGAGTGTTGGACTCCTAATCCAAGGGTCCAGGGTTCGAATCCGGGAGGTGGCCGTTTTGTGTCCTTAGGAAAGATACTTTACACAATTTTTTTCATATCCTCACCCAGGTGCGAATTGGGTACCGGCATATTCTGTTGGGGAAGTAAGCCTAGAACAGACTAGCATCCTGTCTAGGAGATGAAGTAAAAATCATTTGTTCCGCTTCACGCCACCGAAACCGGGATAAGCTCCAGCTCTATGGGCCTCTTGGCCTTGAACTTGAAGGAACTTTAGTTACTTCCATTTGAGAAGAAACTTAAAATGTTTCCTGATTATACAGTCGAGCACCGTTAACTCGAATTCTTTGGGGCGGCTTCATTCTGTTTGAGTTTGCCGAATTTCGAATAAAACGTGTTTCATTAAGATTGAAGGGAAATAATAGCAGGCTACAAGATGAGGGGCTCAGACGAGGAACACACATGCACACACACACGCAGCGCGCACTAGATCTATAATATCTAGATCTTGACCCAGGCCAGATTCTAAGAGCTTCACATCACAAGGACCCCACACCGGCACATTCTACCCACCCTGTCCCACCCACTTACCGACCAACCCAAGATTTTCAAGTTTCGGCAGCACAGCACAGCACTGTCTTCTCTAGGCTAGCCTAGTCAAACGCCGGCGCAATGGGAAAACTAGATCTAGATCTAAGTGATGATTCTGGGGTTATTTTACGTCGGTTTTCCGCTTATCCATTTCTTTGTTCGAGTTTTCCGTAAAAGGAATACAAAGAAAATAGAGAAATAAATTTCGGGACCAAAGCCTTTGTTTGAGATAGCTGTGATTTGGACTTAGGTGTGTTCGAGATAATCGTGCTCGACTTTAATTACATAGTGCATGTTATTATAGCCTATACTTATCAATTCGTTTTTACTGCCACATTTTTCATACATTCTAGAGGTAGTGATGAATAAATAACTACATAGTGAAACAATATTTCTCCCTAATCATTCTAAAGGTAGTGATGAATAAATAACTACATAGTCTGGCCCCCCAGGAAATCGCGGTCTCGCGGTCTTTTAGCCGAGAACCGCAAGGAATTGCAATTATTGCGATTTTCTGCAGTTTCTTGCAATTTTAAAGAAAAACACAAAAAAACGTTTTTTAACGTCACATAACAGAAAATAGTATTTTTGCGTGATAAAGTGCCAGAATTGGTTTATTCAACGTAGGCCTACACCAAACAAGACAAGACAGTCACTTCAACCAGGGTTGCCAGTAACAATTGTGCAAAATTACTATATAATATTGATATAGATCTAAGATTTGATGAAAACAAATTCACTATTTTTGTTTAAAAATTACTAGAATCATTTTAAAACGAAAAATTCTCAAGGCTCATGTCGTGCTATTTTCTTTTTACTTCCTTCAAAAAAAAAATTAATTTAATTTAATTAGAATCCACAAAACTTGAAAGTCTATTTCGTATCCTCGTAATGGGGAAATAAATAAGCTATAGAAACTTGTAAGACACCTGTCCATCACAGTTGCCAGTTTATCACGTTCTATGAAGCGTCTGTTTTCTTGCCTACAACCAGTTTGTTGGCCCAGATTTCTAGATTTAATGAAATCTGGTCAGGACACTCGATGTTCATATGTTTGTATTTTATGATTTTTTGTTCTTTACAATGTAACACAATGCATTGTTGCAATTGTGTATTTGTTTTATTAAATGTGCTTTATGCAGAAACTGGAAAAAATGTTTCATTTTTATGTCGGAAGCTTGTTTGTATGCACCCAGAGAGATTGCACTTTTTTTTGCAATTTTTAGGGTGATAACATTGCATTTTTTTTCTTTTAAAATTGCAATTTTCCACGGGGCCAGCATAGTGAAACAATATTTCTCCCCAATCATTCTAGAGGTAGTGATGAATAAATTGCGTTTAATACATTAATACATGAATGAAAGCTGCAGGGAAGCTGAAAAATACAAGTAGCAAATACAACTAAATGAAGCTATCCCGTAAAAATACACAAAAACAACAAACATTCGACATTACTGTCTTCAAAGGGTGAAACAAAAGTGAAGCCTAAGCCCGGTCGACAAGATAAGTCCTCTGACTGGACTCCGAGACTGTGTTTCTTCGATGTGGCTTGAGCTTCACTTTTGTTTCACCCTTTGAAGACAGTAATGTTGAACGTTGGTTTGTTTTTGTGTATTTTTACGGGATAGCTTCATTTGGTTGTGTTTGCTACAAGACAATGAAGCATGGTGAGTCAATGTCAATTGAATCCATGAAAGCCGTAAAGAAAAACCAATTAGAACCTGGCTTCCCTTGTCAACATTCAAAGTTTATAAAATTTGTCAACTTTGGTTGAAGCGGAAAAACTGATGCCAAGACAGTAAAAAAAAAAAAAAAGAAAAGAAAAGAATTACAGCATTTTTTCACCACGTTTTGGTTTTTATGACTTGACAAACTATCAGTCCACAGCAGTTAAAAAGAAGTTTGAAGTTTGAAACAGAATCCTTTAAAAAAAAATATTTTCATTCCGTTTTTGCTTTCAGACATTGACAAATTTCTCGGTCTGACAAAATTACTGTCTTGAAACCAAAAAAATCTAGATCTAAAAAAAAGTCTACAATGAATATACTTGGATGGTTATTTCTAAATCTGCAAAGACTGCGCAGATAATATTTCTCACTTGAGACCAGTCCAATCCGTCCAGACCACAACCTAGCCTGGGCATCCCTAAGTGCTTGACTCCATTCTGCTTGCAGTGACTTCTCATCATGCGAATGCTTGATTCCAGAGAAATGTACGACGGTTGATCTCTGGCTTTTGATTTGGTGACCAGGTAGTAAATGTAACGGCCATTGCGATTCAGTACTGCAACATCACCGGGTTTTTTTCCTGTTTGGAGAAGAGAAAATAATGAAACAAGTGTACATTAATGTCAGTCTCAAAAGATCAGATGAAGAAGGAATGGATTTCTTAAAAGGTCTACAGAGCCGGAGTTCATCCTGCTTTCTTGTACTGTTATTATTCCACAAATGATTTTTAGAGCATCTCCAAGACAGGACGCTGATCTGTTGTTGTTGTTGTTCTTCTTCTGATGCCTCTTGATTCCTTAAGGAACATAGGGCCGCAACAACACTTCTCCAACGCACACGATTCTGGCAGGTCCTCCTCAGCTCGGCCCATGTCATTCCAGCAGCCTTCGCTTCAGCGTTTATACTCTTACGCCAAGTCTGTTTTGGTCGACCCATTTTCCGCTTTCCTTGTGGATTCCCTTTGCTCTTCAGATCATGCCAAATGATTCCAGGAAGAAAATTGATCTTTGTGCTGTGGATAACAACAGGCTGTCCCTCCGCCTTTACTTCTCCGTCGGCGATATCAGACCTGCTAGCATCCGGGACCTGAAAACCGACGTTAAATAACCTACCAACCGTACCCTCCTTTACCTTCTGCACCAACGTTAACTATCGATACTGATTAAATCTTCACTTAAGTTAACCATCGATATTGATAACGTCTGTACCAAAGTTAACAATCGATATCGATTAACCATGTCAACCATGATTTTGCCAATATACTATTGATATCAGGACGTTTATTTTCTCCTATTGAAAGAAAGTATTAGGAAATGTTCAAATGATAACACTACAGCATATTGGTTAGCTAAGAGTATTAGCCCCATCTTAGAATGGGTCTTTGCACGAGTAAATGGGTAACAAAACAATGAATTAATGAATCAACCAATCAACCAATCATTGTAGGGAAGTGAAGAAATAGAAAAAAAAAACAGACAAAGGTTTGTTATCACAGGAGTGACATACTTTTCTAGATCAGTCGTGACACATTGTTCAAACCAACTGTCTGACGTATATCTCAAGGTTTGGGACTACATCATTGTATCTGTGACAAAAACAATGAAAAAAAATGATGTCCACGTGTAGATCGTAAGATGGTCCATTCATTTTTGTTCATTAATCTTAACTCTGTTGTTCACCTCTCCCATCTCTTTATCTGAATATTAATTGCCCATTATTTACCACCTAGATAGACAGACGGGCAAGAAGGCGTAGAGGAAAAAAAAAAGGGGGGGGGGGGGGGGAGGTGAAAAAAATTAGAACACTTTTTTTTGAATAAATACAAAAAG
>JBDFRD010092501.1:0-13573 GCA_039654405.1 Bullina lineata
AGACAAGACTGGAAGGAGGCTATGAACAAGTTAACAGATGTGACGACGACTTTCAGACTTGGATTGACACAAATGATCTAGAAGTGTAGTCCAAACGATACTACTACTACTACTATCAAACATAAAAGGGCATCAAAAGACTAACCCCTATTACATCAAAGTCTTTTATGAATTTATTCATAAAAAAACTAATGACAAAATGAATCTTACCTTCCAGTAGTCAGCTTGAACATTGTGGAATTTCTGGTATGCTGAAAGGGCTGGAAACAAGAAAAACAGTCCAAAATCAATCAACAGAGTGTATCAAAAATTAGTCACAGCTTTTTTCTAAGACACACTTTCACCTTTTATTCCCAAATAATTCTACAAACTCACTTGTAAGTAAGCCCAACCAGAAACTCAGATAATATACACAAAAGCACTGTGTCTTTTCAAGCTACAGATGAAAATTATCCTGCCACAGGGTGCCACCATTGTGGTGCAGGTTAACCTGCAACAAGAAGAGGATAGCCAACAAAGCTGGGAAACACCAGTAGGTACTGGCAGGTGTTTGAAGTGAAGCAGGCAGCTTACCTTTTAAATCAAGTCAGCAACATTACAAGCAAAAATAAACTGATAAGGCTGCTTTTGTTTTGTCAGAGAGTGTATTCTTAAGATTTGAGAAAAAGAAGATAGGAATCCACCAAGGAAAGAGAAGAAGGTGACAGTTAGGTGAATACCACCATCTTTTACATTAACTTATAAAAGACCCTCCACGACATCATGCATACACACAGGAATGTCTCAAGATATATCTTTGAATATTTATTGGAGCAGATTGAATTCCTCTTATCCCACAATATAGGACGTTTAAAATATGGCAGCTCTATAAGTTTTTCTGTGTCCTTTAACGATGTGATGCACCCTTGACTGGTGTTTATAATTCCAATATTTATAAGCCTATGCAGTAAGGCATTCAGCCTTCTCCCCACCTTCCACCCTCACTAGTTCTGACAACTTATAGAGGACGAGAATTACTCTGAGATTCTTGTGAATTTGCAGGCACTTGTAACACACATCTACTCCTAATTGTTTACAAATCTAGTAAGAGTAATTTTCAAAGCGGCTCCAGCAAGTTGGTGCTGGCTAACAAGCACCAGAAAACATGTCCCATTCTGGCCACACCCCTAAATGCTAAAAGTGATACAACCATACAGGAAACCAAAAAAAAAAAAAAAAAAAAATTCTAATTTTTTTTAGGACGCTGCTTCAACAGCAAAATATCCAGCAAGGTTTCTTACAGTTCCAAGACTTAACCCCCCTCCCCCCAAAAAAAATTTTTAAAAGGGGGGTGTCTGTAAACTAAATGAAATCTGGTCACAGTTTGCCCACTTTGTTCAATTAGAACTGCAGTAATGCTAGTCGCTGTTTATTATCTGCACACACCTTTTGGAAAGTCTTCGAGGAGGAGGTGCAGATGGCCAAGGTGACAGTAAATGTTGGGATCTACGTTCACCTTTTTCTGCAGCTCTGCCTTCTTTTGGCCATCAACCCCTCCCCCGCCCATGGTCAGCCCAACAGCTTTCATTTTGTCTTTGATCACATTGTCATAGTAGGCAATACCCTGAGGAAGAATTGGAGGAATTGCTCAAAGATCAAATAAACAACGACAAAAAAGGATAATGGCCTAGAATCACTGGCTACAATCGGTCCTAAACTTTCCAACCCTTATCATGATATCTGCTATGTTTTAAAGATGAAAAAAATTCACATTTTAAGTGAAAAAGTCAAAACATCAGGATACACTAAAAATACAAAATCTCAGTATCTCTCTCAAACATAGCTCAAATTAATGCTTTAACATCCGTTAAAACAGCAAAATGTGTGGATAATCATGAAAAGGCAAAAAAAAAAAAAAAAGTGATACCTTTTGAATCAGCTGTTTCTTGTCACATTTGTCTGTTTCATCAAACTTCATGTATCCAAACAGGCAACTGGAAAAAAAAATGTATAATAATAGTAAAAGATTGTTCTTCTTCCCTTCTGTTGTTCCTGCGTTACTAATTGAGCGTTTCCAACCCATAATACTGGACTGACTGTTTTGTTTGTAGCTGTTTCCACCATTGAAAGGAGTCCCCTACCTTTCAAGGTAACTATATTCCTCTTTTTATAGATAACATGGGTAATTTTGTAGTTTACATCACGTAAAATTAAACAGTGCATATGGCTACTGATAATAAGAACTAAACATCCGATATGACCACAGTACTCAAAAATATATGATTCAGGTAGCTACAAGAAGTATTAAGTTTTCTAAAAAAAAAAAAGGAAATTTGGGTAGCAATAACCTTTTTGAGCGAAAAAAACAAAAAAGAGGAAATATTTTTTTTTAGTTCAAGGATGTTGAATATGTAACTCTCTCTCTCTCTTTCATTCTCTTCTTTCCTCCTCCTTTCGTGCCCTCTGTTTTTTTTCTTTTTGTGCTCTTTTATTTTTTACTTCCTTCTCTACATGTCTCTTTTAAAACTTTCCTAACTCTCCACTTCAAAAAAAAAAAAAAAAAAAGAAAAAAGAAAAAGAAAATAATAGCTCCCTTTGAGTCTCTTTCTCTCTCTTTCCTTCCTTTTCTCTCTTTTTCTAATTGCTTCACCCAATATCTTGTTTGTCTCTCTGTTCTCCCCTTTTCCTCTTGCACTTTCCACCTTTGCTTACTTTTAATTTTTGCAAGAAATAATGAAGGTTGTAATGTACCCCTAAATTGAAAAACACCAGGAAGGGCAAAAAACAGAAGCGGAAAGACAGAAGGAGAGATTGAGAGAAGGGAAAGAACAAAGCTAAAATGATAAAAGAAAAAAAAGGAGTGAGAGGGAACGCAGAGAAAGGTTAGACACAAAGAGAACAAAATAGGCAGGGCGAAAAGAGAGGAGATAGAACCAAAAAAAAAAGAGAGAGAAAACAGGAGAGAGGGCTCTATTTGACTACATTTCCGCTTTCCCTTTTGTTTCTCTCGATCTGTCCCTCCATATAGAAAAAAAAAATCTTTTATGTGGTGCTCTTTGAGTCTTTTTCTCATATATTTCCTACCTCTCTTCTTTTTCTCTTTCTATATATACCTCTCCCTTTCTCAATTACTTTTCCTGTCTTCTGTCTTCCCTATCTCTCTTCTTTTTTGAATCTGAATTTAGATGTTTTGTGCAAATAGTGTGCCTGTTTTGATTTCAGACTTGTCTTTTTACAGTACATCTTCAATAGGGCTACGTACTTTCACTTACTGTCTGTACACCCATGAAATAAAACCTACTTTTGTACAGTTTCCCAGCACATGGTAATTTTTCTGCATTCGTTATCACACTATTTACATCAATTTCCGCATCAAATAATCTCAAAGAAATCATGGTTTTTCTGAAGCTTCCAGATTAGAACTGAACGACTTAGATCTAAGTTTTGTTCAACGCACAAATGTTTCAGTTTCAGAATGGTATATACCAAACACTGAAGCTATCTAGAAAGGTCCTGTTCCACCTTGTCACCATCGTTAAAATGTCAGCAAATTTCACATGGAAAAAGGAAAAGGTATAATTGATTTTTCAGAACTGTGAAGTCATGCTTACATTTGTGGGCCAGTAAGTTCCACCCTGCAAAACTAAACAGCAAAATACTTGCTTTATGATAGTTTTTAACCAACTGCATTAATATTCATTATTCAATTTCTGGATCCAAATTAAAGTCACACAGATTATCAGTAGATTTTGTTACCTTACATAAAATAAAATATTTTAAGTCTTAACACATCATGTACAGCTCTTTTTTAGAGCTATAGGCAGTTTCTATTAATTAATGAAAGATGGTTTGTTAATTCGAGAGGAGCAGGCGTGATGAGTACAGAGAACCTCGGATATAGAGAGGTTACGGGCAGCAGCCTAATGTCCTTGTTGAAGTCGAGTTCTTGTTGAATTTTTTTTTTACAAAGTCATAAGAAACTGTGACTGCAAGATAAACTTACATAAAACTAACTGCGACTCCAGGTTAGGCCTAAATAAATATTGCACCTCAACAACCTGCATTTCTTCACTGCAGTTGGAGTTCATGGGTCCAATTAAATTGGCTTCGCCAATCGGCAAACATTAGGCCACCCTACTTCCACTGTCCTCAGACCAAGTCTAAGCCAAGAGAGATCTAAACACTCTCTATCACACCTGCAATGAGTGGGTGAAGCCCACCTCCCCACACCACAATAGCAGCATACACTACATGCGTGGGCACTTAAGCATCTACACATTGTCATTGTCCCAGCCAAGTTGGGATTGTCTATTGATAAGCGCACACTGGCATTGCCTCAAAGAGGATGGATCTCATTTTGTTTCCCTGTCAAATGGGGATGAGAGGACCAGATTTCAAGAGAAGAAAACCTTGCTATACGGTTAGATCTGTAGGCTAGCCATGCCATTGCATGCGCCTTAGCCCAGGCCAGTGCCAGTAGATTTTGGCACTCATTCGATCAGAGGTAGAAATCTAGATATATAGAATGTGATATCTAAATAAAAAGGCAAACAGAGAAAAAAAACGGGACATTTAGGCCTAATTTAATTTTGCTCGATGAATACCAGGTCTCGTTGGATCCAAGCTCACTGTATTTCAGGTTCACTGTTACTGTACTAAAATGATTGTGCTGGTGCAGGTGAGGCAAGTAGATCTAGATATGCAATGTCTAGATCTAGACTCTAGTAGATCTAGACTATTGTGTCGTCTGCAGTTTGTCTGCACATCTCAATGTCTCATCCATCAAAATCAAACATCATAATTTTATTTACTTCACCTGTTAAATTCTGCAAGTTGTCTGCGTTCTTCGCTTGTTAAAGACTCTGCTAGCTTTCCAGAAGACATCACTGGTTTATGCAATTTAATTATGCATTTGAATTTACCTATACATGCCTTATTTTAAAATAGGAAAAATAATACAGTGCTATACAGCTTACTGTAGGCTAAGTGCTGTCCCGTTTTTGCCGAAACACCGGAAATGCATTTTTTCACTTTCTGCCAAATGATTTCGGAAATAAATGCCATACTAGATATAGATCGAGATCGAGATCCTGATTAAATTCCCTATGTATGAGGTTCAATCGTCATTTAATGACTTTCGGGATTTTGTCTATAGTGTTTCTAGGGCTCTTACACAGTTGCTTCTTTTTTTTTTTTCAATTTCTAATGAAATCAAATACAGAGGACCATAGCAGAGGACTTACAATCTTAGACCTGCCAAGAAAATACGCCAAAACTTTCAAGATTTTCATGTTTATGATTCTTTCATTTCATATAACTATAGTATATAGGCCTAATACTTGATCACTGGATTATGATTTGATGTCATGTCAAATTTTATTTTAAAAAAAGGGTGACGGAATTTTGTCGGAATTGTTCCCTTGCTACGAACACCACATTTTAATATTTCAGGGGGAGTTACCCAATTCATTGTTTTGATGGGTTAACTTCCGGGTTCAGCCTTGTCAGAATCTTGTGATTTCAGAAAGACGACTCTACATCTTATCTAGATCTAGACTTAGATTCTAGGTTTCTTGATCGTGTAAATTTGAAAGGAAATGCAAAACATAATCAACTCAGTTAAGGGCAGGGCTCTTGGAGTTGCAGAATATTTAACACCAGTATTAAAGGTTATTGTAGAATCTACTATTTTCGTGATTTGTGTCCTGTTTTCCTCCGTGTTTTTGTCTGTACTCATAATTTTTCACCTGTCTCCCCAACTCTCTGTGTCTCTGAATTGATCTAGATCTACCTTTCTGCAGTCAAACAGGCATTTGTCAAATTATGTGACTTCAGAAAAAAATGTTCAAGGCATCCATGATTGGGTCGGGGAATATAAATATAATGCAAGATATGGCCGGCTAAGAAGGCAAGTACCAAGGGGGGCCAGAATGACTGAACATGAAACTAGTGGAGAAAATTCTGCATGGAAACAAAATAGAGTAGCCAGTAAAACTTTATTGCATCTCAATTGTGTCAGCAATCCTTGGCCTAAGATTAATTTTAGCGACGTTCACATACTCTTTGTCTTTGGATAGTTGCTATCGGTCGGCCATTGAAATGTAAGTTGGACTTACGAAGCATATGATTGGACAGCACGGCATAACAAGAACTAGATCTAGTTAGTAGTTGGAGGTGCTTTCTTTCACACCTTGGCCAGGTGGGGAAAAAGGGAGACAGGGGAAGTGTTGAAGGGCAAATTGAAATTGTGATAAAAATTCACAACAGTGAGCCCATAAACTGCCGCAAACTAAAGTGTACACGATGACATTACGTTGTCAAACATTACTACTATGCACCTGGTTTTATGCTTGTCAAAATATCTGGCAGACTGAACTTGTCAACAATTTAGGTATTTTGTTAACCTTGAAGAGACTAACTGGAACAGAAAAATTCTTGATGTAGGCCTAATGGTTTGTGGGCAGAATTTAGTTTGAGGATTCTATGAAAAAGTTTGATGAAAATAAAGGGAAAAAACTGGGAGGACAATTTTTGTTCATGGAAAACGGGTGTTCGAAGAATGCGCTTTGGACTGTATGATATTTATTTCTCTCTTGCTCTATTGCTTCACTTTAAATGTGGATTTTTGTGCAGACCTCTGATACAGATCGAGATTAGTCTAGTCTCAGTGATCCTTAAACTTATATGATCATCCAGTCTCACATTGGTTTGTTTCTCATAAAAATACATGGTTTGATAGTTTGTGTAAAGTAGGTCTTTGAATGTTATATTTCTATACATTATTGATAATGCTGTGTTCCTAAAGGTTGTTACAACTATTGACAACTAAAAAAAAAAAATATATAAAGTTTCAGTTATAAATACAGATAATTATAAATACTCTTTGTAAAGAGTCAAGGTTTTTTATATTGATATTATTGAAAACACATTTTATGTACGTTACTTTTCCCCACTACTTGCACTTTGAAGTGTCTCAAGGAGGTTATGAATTTCTATCTGCTGGAAGACTTTGTAGCTTCCATTAGCAACAAGTTTTCTTTGCCTATGTTTCAGCTAATGTGTTCCACAGTTCCTGGGTCTCACTTTTTTAATGATGCCAGAGTTCCCGAGGCTCTGTTGACTTGGGGACACCTTATAAGATTTCCTATCAACTTTTGACTCTTCTTTATTAGTACAGTACAGGAAAGCAGTTCAAATAATTTCTTTTCTTTAAAGCCTAATTTCAAATGTTTCTCAGTGTTTTATTGTGTGCTCTTTTTAGGCAGGTCAATGCGCATGTCATTACTTTTTTATGGGTATTGTTAACTATCATTAGTAAGAGAGGATAGGTATGAATAGATCTGTCTATGATAGAGAACAATGGACTTTGGACAAGATGGGGACTGAATTTGTATTAGAGTTAGAACATGGTCGTCCGTATATGTATGGCCAATTATAGAGTGGCCATTTTAGCCTCAGATACTTCACACATGCGAGGGCTATTGTTCTTTGGTGGACTCCAGAAAACGTTTTCTTTTCTCAGTGCAGTTTGACCACAGCAGAACGCATTCTGTTCCATGGCTTTGATACCTCATTTTGTTGTCTGTTGCCAGGTTGATATGATTTGCGGCCATGCCTTCTCAGGTATGATGTTGGCCACTTATAATTTTCAGAATTTCATTTGTAGGTGTGGTCATCCTGCATATTCAAATCTTTGGCTGTCTTCCATACGTCGTCTGATGCAGAGAGGAAAGTATATATATACTTGGCAATTCCTCTCATTCCAGGATAAGTTTTTTGGTCCCTCCAGGATATTGAAAAATAATCATATAGAGTAGTACAGTGGTAGAAGATGAGCACAAAGAGGAATTGGAGAAATAAAGACCGCCTTCCATGTGAAGTGTAGTCATCACTTTGATGTAGTGATTTGATGGAATTAGAGCTAGTCAGGCTGTATGCCACTTGTTAACCAGTTTGTGCACTTTTGCATTACATTGCTTACGTAATATATTTACTTTTAGGACATGATGCTTTCACAGTTTATTTGTTTGTATATTTGTACAGATCATTGATGAGCAAGGGGTTGAATGTGAAAGTTTGTACAGGAAGAACATAAGTATGAAATACTGTATTTGAGTTTATAAATCTTCTTAGATGGCCGGTGGAACAAAAGTCATAAAAAGCAGTCTTCTGTCAAATTGGATCTTCTTTATATTTTTTTTTTGGCTGTCTCAATGTTTCATACTGTTCTACTTACAAACCATTTTTCATAAAGAGCACAGCTGCATTAAATGATCTGATCATCAATCTTAGTCTTATTCTGAATTTATATTTCTTCTTAGGAATCAAAGTTCAAGGACACTGGTGTTATTACACCAGAAGAGGTGAGTCACTTGTTTATTTTATTGTTTTTTTTTTATTTTTATTATTTTCGATAACATTTATTTGTGTAGTGCAGATCATTTATATTATTGCATAGTTATTACATAGATTAATTGATTATTTATTATCAATGAATCACAGAAATATGTGTGAAGAAGAGATAGAAAGCTAGAAAGTTCAACCTTTAATTCTGAGTCACATTTAAGAAGGAGTCTTTTACCTTATTCGCTTAATATTATTGAGTCTATTTTCTAAGACTTGTCAACTTTAGAGATGCTTTATAATACATGTGTAGTTGTTGTATGACATACGCTGTGTCAAACTTTTAGATTTGAAGGAATAGCAAGAAGAAAGAACAAGTACTGTAAAACTGCAAATGTGATTCTATAATTACTTAGAATTCTATGTCATAATAAAGGACATTTGCAGAGGCATGATGCTGGGTTAAAGATTGTGCATAAATATGTCCATTGATTGGATCTCCTGTCAGGATTCTAGGGGTGGGAGAGAAAATGAAGCATCGAATGACGTTGTTCTTCAGAGTTTTAAATGTTGAGTTATTCACTTCATCGTCAAGTGCTCGAACACCAAGACATCAGACCAGCAGCATTGTCTAGGCCTAAAGAAAAGGAAAACTCTCAAGGATTTTGAGTGGTTCCCCCCCCCCCCTCCTTTAAATAAAAAAAAGTAGGGAATGTGTAATTTCTTCTGTTTGTCTGTTAACAGAACATTGCTCAGTTCTTGAGATATCATTCTTAGCATGTTTTAGTGAGGAGATGAAATATACATTTAATTCCCAACTGAGTTCCGAACTGTTGATTGCACTTTGGTGAAAAGTGTAGTCAATGTCACGGTTGTTTCATGTTAAATGGTATTGATTATTTTTAGATAAATGTGATGCATGATTTTGTGAATATTGTAACAATTAATGTGCTTGAATTGCTTTAAAAATATGAACCAATTAAACGCTTAATTTTGTCTGTTACATTTTAAAAAGAGACTTTAAGTGGGGACTTGCACACTACATGGCTTTGTTTAGAAAATGCAACTTTTATCACGCCAAAAATCCTTGTATTCATCCCTATTCAGGTAGCAAAAACACTTACCTGTTGTTGTTTTTTTATGTCCCGATGAAATTCACCACGATCGCTCCATGTAATTTTTCTCGCAGTTTGTTGCTGCTGGTGATCACATAGTCCACCACTGTCCTACCTGGCAATGGGCTTCGGGTGATGAAGCTAAGGTCAAGTCTTATTTGCCACCAGATAAGCAGTTTCTCATCACCAGAAATGGTAATGTAGATGAATTTGTGGCTTGCGCTCATAGTGTTTCATTTTTCAAATTTCATCTATGTAGAGACTATCCACTTAAAAATTGCAACCTGTAAAAGTATTGTAAGTCGCTCATAATCATAATCTTCTTTCAAGGCCCAAAGAGCTTGAGTCTGTTCTGGTTTTAATAGCTTGAAATAGAACAGATAATACTACATCACTTCTAAGACTAGATGCAAGCCTATTGTAGGTTTATGTCCCCAGATGAACATGTGATACCTAGATGGGGGGAGGAAAATGCATGTTAAGTATCTTTCCCAAAGATACAATACTGTCACCATGAGGATTTGAACCCAGGACCCTGTGGTTGTGAGTTCATACACTCATGGACTAGTCAAAAGTAAATACATGTAGTGTATTATGGAAATATATTCATATTTTTTTCTCTCCTAAACAGCCAGAAATACAAATTGAAAGAATTGCTTTCATTTCACTGTTTAATAGATGATAAATGTGACCGTCTCATGTTCATAAACTTTGTGAAAATTATTCAAATAGACAACATAGTTGTTGATTTAGAATTAGTAGTATTTGGAAGACATGGCGTATGTTAAAATAGATTAAACTAAAATGTTTTGAGGTTGAAAATAGCATTTGGTATAATACCAAAATATAAAATATGTATAAACATGCTAAAGAGATGACTTGCCTTACAGTGCCATGCTACAAGCGAGTCAAACAGATGGACAACCATCAAGAGGACCAGGAGAAAGTAATTGAGGAAGAGGATGAAGATGGAGGATGGGTGGATACGCATCATTTCTCAAGTGAGTTTCATCTCATGGGCTCTTTGCGCTTTTCATTTTTTTTTTTTGGTTTTGTTTTTTTTTCCATTTTTGGTGATAAGAAAAATAAATGCAAAGGAAATGGAAACTGCTATATGTCATTAGCAGTGATCAGTCCTCCGGTAGCGTAAGAACCAGTTATCTTTCTCATATTTTATCAGGAGAGTTTGTTTTTTCTTGTTTTTTTTTTTTTAATGGTTTAGATAATTAAATGATCAAAGACATAGATTTCTTTTCTAAGTCTACTAAACATTTTATAAGTATTATCAGTTTTTTTTTAATCATTCTGTCATTTAGTCTGCGTATTGTTTTATTTTGTTTTTATTTAATGTATAGGTTGACAAATAACTGGAAACATTTCCCTTCCAGATCAACTTGACGCACCTTTACTCTGTATAAGTATTTTTCAACCACTGTGTAGTTAATTGGGATTGGTGTGAGGAACATTACCATTTCATTTGTTGATTGCTTTCTTGCAGTGGATCAAAGTGTCACTGGTTTAAAAGACGATATGGCAGAAATGTCTCTTGATGGAAAGGTAAGGCCAGTTTATTGGTCTTGGTTTCAGTCTAATATCATTTGATCATTAGCCGTTCTTTAATAAGTGGGGACAGGGAAAAGGAACAAAAGGTCAGAGCACTTGGAGAATATCTTGATTACTCATTGTTTTGTAACAGTCTTATGATGATAATGATGATGATTATTATTATTATCATTTTATTGTTAATATTAGTGTTATTATTAATATTATGTGGTCCCCAACATACTCTCTGCTTTATATTACTTGACATGGGCAGGACAAGGACGCCAAACATTTTTTTCTTACAATGTCATAATTGGAACCTCTGTCTCACAAATGTCAACATTCTTTCAATTACACACATTTACATCAAGAGAACAGTAAAAAAAATTAAAATTTGCCATTCTCTCAAAGCAGGTGTGTCCAGAACAATGTGTGCATACATAAAATGATATCAACCAGCAGACTTATATCTGATATAATTTGTAAATTTAATCTCAAGCACATAATTGAGAGACAAAGCACAGCATGCTGCTTGGATTGGATTGCCCAACAGCAAATAGTCTCTATGACTCACTGGAATAAGAACAATTTGAAGATCAGTATGAAAAAGGTTGTTTTACTATTTTTTAGTGTTAATTCCTTTTGTACTCCATTTTGTCTCTAGTTAAGAATATGATTTTTCTTTCAAATAATTATCCTCTTTTTTCTTCTCCTTTTGTTCTCTCAGATCAAAATTTGTATTTTTGGTCTAAAAAATTTAATACTGGACTTTATTTCTGTCTATCAGGATGGCAAGACTGCAGCAAATGTCAGTAATGATGTCGGCGATGATGATGATGATGACGATGAAGAGGCTGAAGACATGGAGGCTTTTGAAGAAAGCGGCATGCTGGAGGAGCAAGATAATGTAATTTTTTTCTCTATTTTTTTTTAATCATCTTCCTTTTTCATCTCTGAATTTTTTTCATCTCCAGTTAATTTTTTTTCTTTTGAAATTCTGCTCTTTAAATTTTGAGGGAGATGCCTGTTCAAATGTGTTATATCATTACAAATATGCCTCAGTTCATTGGTAAAGTCCACTATAATATATATATATAATTAAATTTAATGTTACTGTTAAATGCCTGGAACAAGCCTAAACAGTTACAGTCAATATTTCGTCACAGGCAACAGTAATCGTGCCATCGTCCAAGGATAATCCTCCAGAGGGCGCTGTTGGTGGGGATGGGGGCATTATCCAGACCCGGACCTATGACCTCAACATCACATATGACAAGTACTACCAGACTCCACGCCTTTGGCTTTTTGGCTATGATGAAGTGAGAACATTTTTTTTAACTGTACCAGTACCATTGCTTTTTTTTAACTTTCATTTTAAATTCAATTTCCCATTTCTATTTTTGAAGATGTGATATTCTCAAGTTGGTCTGTGATCAGTTTCGTTCTTTTATAACCCATCATCTGTCATTTATAAAATGCTTTTGTGAGGACGGCTTTCAAGTGTCTTCTATATTTTGCCGTTCAAAATGGACTAGATGCTATATGCTTTTTAAATGATGTAAAATAAACAAATACTCTGCAATGTTTTCAAAAAATATTGATGGTATTCGTTCAATGTCTGATATCTGATTTAACTAAAGTACCTTGTAATTCATGTCAATCTTTGAGGATAATACAAATTGCTCAGATAAACGAATTGTAACTATCTGAAAGAATAGGGATTCCATGAAAATAGTAGACAGGTATAAGCAAAACAATCAGTCCGGTATTGTTGGTTGAAACACGCATGTAATCAGGCTTTCGGTAGCACAGGAACAAAAGGAGAAGAAGAAGAAGAAATGCTTTGAAACACAAGTCATGAAATGTTGATTAATTTTTGCAGATGGATATAGATCTAATATATCATTGAATCACAGTAAATATGCAGAAACTGGAAGGTTGAACAGAAAAAAAGGAAGGTAACAAAATCATTAACACGTCAAAGCTGCTATAATTGCAAACCAAAGGAAATACCAACAAGCATTGACCTCACGTATAACACCTCTCAGCAATAAGTTTTACCAAGACCAACATTATACTTCTGTTCCCATAGACACAGCTTAATTTTTCTTTTTTTCCACACAAGTCACGGAAACCTTTGACAGTAGAACAGATGTATGAAGACTTTAGTCAAGACCATGCCAAAAAGACAGTAACCATGGAAACACATCCTAACCTGCCCGGACCTCCCATGGCATCTGTCCATCCCTGCCGGTCAGTTAGTAGTCCTTCTTGTCAGTTTTGGGTGTCCGTCTATGAGAGTTTGATCATTCTATTTTGATTTAGCATTAAAACAAATGATATATAAATGTAAGCGTGTGTTGTTTTGAATTGTGTGCCAAGCCTAAGCTTAAGGATTGTGAGTTGTTTTTTTTTTTTCAATGTTTAGCTAGGTTTGAAGAACTACTTTAACTTTAATGACCAACTTTTGCTGCAGATAGGCTGGACTTGCTGTAGTGTTCTAGAAACGTAGCTTTTTTATGAAACATTCTTCATAGATGATCATTTTTTCATGAAATTTTTATGATCTGAAGGTATTATTAAGGTCATCAGGA
>JBDFRD010092612.1:0-13569 GCA_039654405.1 Bullina lineata
TCTCTCTCTCTCTCTCTCTCTCTCTCTCTCTCTCTCTCTCTCTCTCTCTCTCTCTCTCTCTCTCTCTCTCGTTTTCTACCTTTCTTTGCATTTAATTTGTCTCTTTCCGCAGAGCCTCTTCTCATAACTTCATTTCTTTAATAGTTTTAAGTACCTTGACCTCCGTTATTTCCTCATTGCTCTCTAGAGACAGGGTTCTATCCCTGATTCTGATCCAACTCCATTGTTTCATCTATAATTTTTAATCCAAGATTCTTGCACTTTAATTTTTTGGAGTATTGTGCTTCTTGCTTATTTTATACTTCCACCTTTACTAGAACTGTTTGTCGTTCAGGCTCGTAGAAACTTTGCACTCTCATAACCGTTTTTCTTTTGAATATTTTTTTTGCTATTGTCTTAGAATTGCCATTACATTTTACCTTTACATTTAAAATCCTGTTATGTCCCTTATTATTAGTTATTTGTTTGACAGGACTAAGTTCAGTAATTGTGTTTTTCCCTGTCATTATAAAATTCTTATTGTTCGTTTCCCCTGCCCCTGCTAATGATTGCATTTGTTGCTAGAACTTACTTTTATTACTCTGACAGCCAATACTTATCAATTTTACCCTCTGAACTCCAACCTCACAGTGTGAACCTAAACGAGGTGTGTTCTCCCGCCTCACCAAGCTGTCCCATTCACCGCACTCTCCGACGCGACCTCTATCTCAAGGTCACAACAGTACATCCTCAGGGGCAGGCGACTCCAAGTTGGTGGTGCCCTCTGTGGGTATCCCTAATGGAACCACTGGCCCAACCAGCAGCATTCCTGCCCGGCCTTCGGTGAGAACCTGGCTTGTTCTAGCAGTGGGGATGATGATGTTGATCATGACAATGATGGTGTTGATCATAACAATGATGATCATCATGACAACGATGGTGGTGGTGGTGGTGGTGATGATGGTGGTGACGAGGATGTTGTTAAAGCTGATTATGTTGATGGTGTTAAAAATGTGTTGATGGGTATGATAGATTGAATAATGCCTGTATTCTTGCTGGTTCTGATGGGAGGCGTTTTAGCGTTAAAAAAAAAAGCAGAATTGTTGACTGTGGTGATGGTGTTGTCAATTGTTGTATTGTTACTACCACTCGTTGTGGTGGTGATGTTGATAAAGATCGCATTGTCAGTGATGATGTTAAAGGTTGTATTATTCTTTCTGATGGTGGTGATGATGTTGAAAATGGCTGTAATATTGTTGGTGATGTTGGTGGTGTTGACGATGCTGGTGGGGCAGTTTTTGTCATTGTCATTACAGCAACTGTGGTATTGGTATATGTAGAAAACTGCTGCTGATTACTCTAATTTTATTCTTAGTTATTATGCTTTTGTTGCTGAATTTTATATTGTGTAGAATAATGAGTACAAGTAGAAAGTTCTCTATTCCTGTTGAATATTTCATTGTGCAAACTTGAATATATTCAGCGAGAGCATGCCTTATCCCTTACTATGTGGATTCACTTCTCTAGTATTCTGTATAACTCACACACATCTGTGCTATTTGTTTTCAGTCACGGCTGGGCCTAAGCTCCAGTAAGCAGCTTTCTACCTCCTCATCAAGTCTACACAAAGCCTCCCCCTCGGGCACTACCCCCACGTGTGCTGCATCCACGGGCACCACTACCATCAGGCTGCCTGGCACCATGCCGGGAGGGGTCAAGGTCGGAGACAAGGTCAGTTTGGTTGAATAGACTTTCCTGTATGCAGATGTTGTGTCTTTCTGTACATGATTACTGCTTTGTTGAGGTTTCACACTTGCATTTATTATCTATTATCCTCATCAGAGGAATTTCTATAGCTGTGGATGCACTGGGACTGAAAGTTGTCTGTGCAATATAAAACTTATAAAGTGGAAACGATATTGGAGCTAAAAAAATAATGAGATTTAAAGTCATGATTTCTTTAAATACATTTCCTTATATGCTATACAAGTTCTACAGCTTTTTTTTGTTGTTGTTTTAATTTGCCGAAACTAATGCCTTGTTTTAAGTAGAGATACTGCATCAGTTCTCACAATTACATTCAACCCCTTTTCTCACCCCTCCTCAGGTTCTCGTCAGTGGCTCCAAACCAGGAACGCTGCGCTACATCGGGGAGACGGACTTCGCCAAGGGAGTATGGGCCGGCGTGGAGCTGGATGAGCCTTTGGGCAAGAATGACGGGGCGGTGGCTGGAAAGAGGTCAGTCCAGGCCCAGCACTGAGCTATAGGGCTCTATTGTTGGTATCTATGTTCTGTGCTGTGGTCAGCGACGCCATAGTTAGGATGGTCGTTAGATAGTTTTAAACAATTCATAGCAGCTTGAAGCTATCATTAGCTGAGCTGGTCGTCTCAGTAGAAGCTGTTTTTTCATTAAAGTTAGTCAGTAGCAAGTAAGAATGTATCAAGAATGTCAGCGGCTTGCCTCACTTCTTATGTGCCCATTTCAGCCTCCCACTTCCTGACTCAACTTCTTAGTACCATTGTGATACTCAAGTGATACTCATTTTTCCATTTTTGCTTTCTTCTTGTCAAACTCTGTTTCTGTGGTACTTTGTCCCACTTCCCCTCCAGCCTCACTTTTAGCACTGTTCCACTTCCTCCTGCCATTCCTAAATACAGACAGCCAACTTTTCGGGTTCGCCGTTGGAAATTATGGGGAACTGTCAGAAATTACTGTGAAATTATGGCGAGGGTGCAAGATATATATCTTTTTAAATCTCATTGCCATTGCATTCTTCATTCTCTGGAGTATCCTTGTACACGGTAAAATTACTCTTATGGGTCCTCATTTTACTGCCGGTTCAGCTTGTGATTACTCCAAACCTCAAAAGGGGTTGGCATGTCTGTAAATAGCACTTTAATTTTGCTAAGCTTCAACCTATGCTCCTTCCTCCTGCTCAGGTACTTTGACTGCAAGCCACTTCACGGGCTCTTTGCCCCAGTGCACAAAATCTCCAGAGCTGGCTCCACCACATCCACCCCGTCCCCCCATTCAAGGCCGCTCATGTCGACCAGCCTGCGCAGTTCTCGGGAGCGCAGTGGCTCCCAGGAAAGCGTCTCCTCCATCTCCTCCACTGCCTCCAGCATTTCGAGATCGCGGGTAAGGTTGGGCGTCACCTCACTGGCCAACCAGGTACATGCAGCATTGTGTCCCCTTTATTATTCTTCCCCTTCGTGTTAATTTTTTTTTTTTTTTTTTTTTTTTTTTTTGTTTGTTGATTTGTGGAGTTTTTTTGTTTGTTTTGTTTTGGTTTTGTTTTGACTTTTTGGCTTACTTTGATTCAGCCTGTGATGTTTCAATTTTTTCATGTTTGAGCACTTTTTGAGAAAAGAAAAGTTTGTCGTGGCACATAGGTGAGTTAATCACAGTAGATTATTTTTTTTCACATATAAAAGACAAAAAAAAGAAGGGAATTTGCATATATCACTTTGTGTGATTGGTATAATCATAATGTTTTGGATTATGCCATTTTGTGGGAGGAAATTTGATTTTCGACGTCTCAGAAACTAAAATTCCAAGAGTAAAAAAAAAGTCACAATTTTGTAAGACTATTTTTTTTTCATTACAATTTAAACATCATTTTTAAATGGTTGTCATGATCTTGAGACAGATATACCACCACAAAGGGTTAAATGGGTTAAAACATCTGAAAGACAGAAATGCGATGACACAACAGAATGTGTTCATGACTGAAAAAATATTTCTTTTATACAAAAATCTACTGTAAAAATTGTTTACACAATCTGCACATAATAAAAAACGGACGCTGCTATCATTTTTAGCCTAAAATGGTGTAATCCTGTTTTGTTTGTGTGTTGTTACTTTACCCCTTTCCTCAACACGCTTGCTTTAGTTAGAGAAAGAATGTTTATTCGTGTGTGCTATGTTGTGAATTTAGATGTTGTGATAGACCAGTGCACAGAACTCATTCATGGTTTCTCTTCTCTCTGTATTGTAGCCCTCTAGTCATTTTCCATCCTAACGTTGTTGCTGACTATTTGCATTTACTCTTCTGTTTCTTATTGCAAGGGGAATTGTGTGTTTTTTCTTCACTCTCTCTGTCGCTATCTGTTCCTCCTAACGATTTTTCTTCCTTTTAAAAGAGCTTATAAAATACAAATAGAATCTAGGTATTGGGTTAGATACTGTTAGTGTTTCTCTCGGGGACTTCATTATAAAGTTATGAACAAGTGAGATTTGTGTTTCTGTATTACTTCCAGAGACTACAGTTTGGCTATATTAGAACGTGAACTAGATAACTTGAAATGAATTCTTTTGTGCATCAAATGTTGAACAAAATAGTGAAATGTAAGTAAAAATATACAGGCTTGTTTGAGCACCAGCAACTGTCTTGATCTGTATCAAAACAAGAGTGGAGACTTCTTTCTGATTTTTTTGTTTTGTTTTTTGCTTTGGATATTTCACTCTCAAGGGCTAAATTCTTATGTTATTTACAGGTGTTTCTTACTTCTTTTCTGGCATTCTTTCAAAAGAGTTCTCGTTTAGTTCTTTGAGAATCCTCTTCAAAAGAAATGATGCATTGCGATTGTCAAGAAATCAGTTGAAAGAAGTTAAGGGGAAGAGAGGACTTACACATTTTGAATGAATACAGCACTATTGATCTTCAGTCTACAACTTAGTGTCCTTTTGTCTCATTTTGTGTCTTGTTATGTGATCAAGGCAAGTTTCCCATGATCTTTAGTTGATGTGACATCTTCTCCTTTTGTCTCATTTTGTGTCTTGTCGTGTGATCAAGGCAAGTTTCCCATGATCTTTATTTCATGTGACATCTTTGACAGCTGCAAGCTGTGTTCATCAAAAGGCAGTGGCTACCTCTGCTTTGAATCGCTTCTTTTCTTAACCTGTATCTTCCGTTGATGGAGAACAAACAGACTAACGCAAAATCTTTAGCCTTTTTTTAAACGTATAAACCTACTTTTTTCTACGCTTCATTCTCATCATACCATAATGCTTGGAATTAGTTTTGCGAAGAAGAACGCTGCATCCATGTCTCTTTTTAGATCAAAGCACGTTGACGCCCCTGGATTTAAATTTAACTTGACAATTTTCAGTCTTGTAGTCTAGCTATTAGTATGTTCTTTTCATGTCGTGTGCTCTCTCAGCTCCTTCCCTTGTTGTTGTGTTTGCTTGAGTGTTTAGTTTGAGATGTGCAGATCTTCATTTCCATGCTCTTTGTTTCATTACAGCCTACCCCGCGACTTCCTTCTGCATCATCCAAAGTATTATTTTCATTTTAGTTTCTTTTTTTTGTTATTCTTGTTTTGTTTTAGATGTTTAGTTCCATTCCGTGCTTCATTTTCCTCCTCTTCCACTCACCATTGTTCGTTCTTTGAAGAGAAAATGAGAAAGGTTCCTTCATCACAAATAAAATAGAATTTACAAAAAAAAGGGATGAAAATTAACAGGTTAGCACTAATTTGAATAATCTTCTTCTTCAAGTGTCAGGCCTGGTGCAGGCATCGACGGTCATGGTCTTCCAGTCCACAATTTGAATACTAATTGAGTGAAAACAAGTCATGTCTACTCTATACTGTTCACTTCAACAACCACCTATGCATTGTGTCATGCTGGATGTTGTAGTTTGGCGCAGTCAAGGACACTTGACTGTTGTGTCACACCCAGTGTCATTAATTATGTCACACCCAGTAGAGACATGACTCTTGTGTCATATGTGTCACACTCAGTAGAGACATGACTCTTGTGTCATATGTGTCACACTCAGTAGAGACATGCCTCTTGTGTCATATGTGTCACACTCAGTAGAGACATGCCTCTTGTGTCATCTGTGTCACACCCAGTAGAGACATGCCTCTTGTGTCATATGTGTCACATTTGTGCTAGGTCGCATTGTGCTGTCTAAAAAACAAAACAAAAGCAGTTAGAAAGTTTTGAACATTAAAATTGTGATGAGGGCTTTTCTCAGCATCAGTTTTCACTTTCTGTGGCTATGTTTTATCAGCTTCACCTGCTCTTGTCGCTATCACTGCTCAGGACTTGACACTGCATGATGCATTATTCAACTGAATATTGGAAGGGATGTGGAAATTCATAGTTTCCTCGGGTAAAAGCACACATTGTCTCACTCAAAGAATCCAATTATTTAGTGAGAAAATATCTTTACAGGTTGTGAAAGAAAAATGTTCACAATTTGATCTGATCGTTCATGAGATTTCAGAACTGTTTCCTGCAGTGTCATGACTGTTTAGAATTCTGTGCATTTTGTGTCCCTGTCACATGGACTTATCCTGACAAAGTAAACGTGTCACAAGAACAAAAATGACAGGATGTCGGCACTGCTTATGTGTGTGTTGTTTTGCTGTTTCCTTTGTCCCCCCCCTCCCCCCCATTTTTTTTTGTATCATGAGCCTGTTTGAATGCTGCATGTATGTTGTTGTGCCATAGTTTTATCTTGTTATAACTCTCTGTTTCAAGGTTCTCATGTCCTCATAGAAGAATTGAAAAGATTCCCTCTTTGGTATAGGGAATACAACAACAAAAAAAAGTAATATTATACTTCGGGGATGGGTCATGAAGTGATCATTTTCAATAGATATGCTTGAAAGCAGCTCTTTGATACCAAAAAGTAAAAAAAAAAATTACCCTTAACCCAACCACCTTGTCTCAAAGAAACTACTAGTTCTGACCATGTTTCCCTTAAAAGCCCAGTTATAGCACATGTTTTGTAGTGACATGAGAATCATGAAAGTTGTCCCAGTTTTTTTGTTGTGAGGACAGACCTGGCCATGCCAGCACAGGACTCTGGCTTTGAACCCTTGACACTATTTGCTTGTAGCATCGAGCTAACGGTACGTACTTTGCCAAATCATATGTTGATTTAGACCAGGTTCGGTTTGGGAGAGATAATCTGAGGATGTCCAGACACTGAGTGAGTGTTTTGCTCAGGTTTCTAGTGATTTCTAGTGTCAAATGATATGAGTTTAATGTTATTTGATATAATAATATGACTATGTGTATTCAGTAGAACTAACCCCACCTCAGGGAGAACTCCAAATGCATGAGAACAGTTCTGCTCACGGCAAAATGTATTAAATATTATTATTAATTGTAGTAACTGACTCAGTACCTCTTTCTCCTTCTCCTTCTCTGTCTGTCTGTCTGTTTCTTTCTCTATCCGTCTTTCGTCTCATAGCTATTAGAGGTGTAGTTTTTAATCTACATTTTAACTAATTTAATTCATGAGGGGGAAAAATACAAGTGTATTTCAAGAATTTTATTTTGATTTCAGTTTTTCTTTGTTTGAATTTTATAAATTATTTATGAGACTGTTTTACATTGTATTTAAGAACTTTTTTTACCTTATAATTTACATCATCATTTCTGTTTCATACTTTTACTAATATATCGATAATCTGCATCATTTTACAATGTTCGCAACAATCTCAAATCAAAAGAATGTAAGTCTTGTATTTGTAATCGAATCTTGTCATCCCTAGTAGAACAGTTCTAGTTACGTGAAGAACCAAATTGCAAACAGTTTAAACTCTCAAAAAACAGAATGTTTCTTCAATTAATTAAGCCATCTCTTCTATCATATTGAAAAAAGACTGAAATTTTAGCTTCCTTTAACACGACTAAGTGTTTTATTATTTTCACTATTTCATATAATATATGATGAATTATAGAAGGTATTCCTTAACAAAAAAGCATTGATGATTTTCCCCCTCTTGAAACAGATTGATTGGTATATCTTTATATAACTAACAGAGTACATTACAATGTTCTCATGCCCTAATATACTGCTAAAATGTTATGAATATGTACACTAATCTTTCTGGGCCTGTGTTAAAAACTTTTGTCTCCATTTTTGTACAAACAATAATAATAGAAAGGGTTTTTTGATTACTGGTCTATCATTAACTTGTATACTAGCTTAGCCAGAAGCCCAACAGAGATAGATTTAGAAGTAGAGTGTTTGCTATGACTTACTTGTACTGCTTACCATTATTATGCATTGAAGGTATCGTTGGTTCTCTATGCTATTCCTCAACTTCCTGAGTGTACCACCACTTCCCTTCCCCCCTCTCCCTCTAAATCATCCCTTTCTCTCCCCCTCCACCTTTTTTGTAACTCCCATCCAAGCAAAAGATAAAAAGATAGAAATATACAATATTGATCAGAGTGTACATGTAGGAAAATAGAGTAATAGAGTGTCCCATCTGATTATTGTACATTACATAGTCACTGGTATGAGTCAGCTCAGTGACATGTGAATCCCATCCACCAGCCTTGCTTTACACTTGCATGGAAATACCTCGTCTTTTATAACATTAGACTTTGTGTAGCTGAAAGGGACCTCTTAGTGCCACATTGACCCAGGCCAACTGTCTGTGTATTTGTCATTCAGCACAACATATCTTTAGTGGGATCTGTCAACTGTCAAAATGCCAAGGAAGTAAGGAGACGTTTTTAGACCCAAGGCCATTCAGTGAATTTTGAGATTTCGTGTTCATTATCAAACATATTCAAAATGCCACAGTTTGCTTCGAATGATAAATTATTCTATTCAACTGTTCCTTTATATTTTTGTTTAAATGCTTGTATTAGGGGATTATTTTCTTTCTTGTTTTAAAAATTTCATACTGTAGAAAGTCTTTAGTATTTGTTGTGTTAAGTTAAAATTAGTCTTTCATTTGTCTTACTTTGGTGGTGACTAGTCATGTTTCCCATAGTTATACAGCATTTCTTTGGTTTATTTAGTCCTGCACTTACATGAACTATGAAAAGAAAATTGTGCTTGCACTTTACGGTGGTATAAATAAGTGGGTATACAGGAGAATGGTATTCGGAGCTTCTCTTAATTCTGTGGGTGTCCACCACTACACCTCTGCTTCTGAGATTTAGTTTTTGGCTGGTGCTGTGTGCTGTGAATATTAGCAGAGAACATATAGCACGTCTTGGTTACACCCTGTTATGGCATGACATATTATACCACATATCTTTTCATATTTAGAAGGATGAAAAAAGGTCTTTTAAAATCATTATTGCTTCAAGTAACTTAGGCTTATCTGTAGATATTGTCTGTTCCTATTCGTGTACATTTTTGTATAAACATGAAATAACTCGCGTATATGAGAAAGTATCTGTATATATGCGTTGTTAAAAATAAATCTAGTTACATTACTCTAAAACATCTTGGAACTGAAACATGTAAGAGTAAAACTAATTTTAAGTAATACAGTCCAAACGCAAAGAGAAAAGGTTGCAGTAGTTTCTTCATTCTTGTTCCCATATTGCTGACCAGATGGAACTCCTCAGACTGCATAGTGTACAAGCTACAAAGAAAAACTTTTTTTTCCCTCCAGCAAACTTTCTTTTCCTTCATTTCATTTTAGACTAACAAAGAGTTGTTTGCCTTTATAGGCTGTGCTCAGAAATTTGCACTTTTTAGTTGCCTTCCATGCTGCAATAGGCTATTCTTCCAAACACACACGCACACACACACTTACTTATGGAGGTGTTTGCTGAACCTGTAGGGTTCATGACATAATTTAATGGCCACATGCAGTCTCTGGTGCACCACTGCTTGTAGAGCTAGGGGAGCTAACTATGATTTGATTAACCCAACACCTCCCCTTGCCAACATACAGGCCTCCAAAACGGGACAAAGGCCCAGCACTCTTAACCTCTCGGCCACAACGGCTGCTTTGCAGGTGAGTGATGTCCCCTTGTTCTGCTGTAGGGGTGAACCATTCTATCAGTGTTAGTTGTGGGTAAGGGTTGTATGTCGGCTCTCAATGTCCCATAGATGACTGCCTCGCTTGTCGTTATATTCTGTGGAAATAAAATATTTAAACATTGAGGGTTTCGTCCCGTCTCGAGTTAGCGCAGTGTGCGGGGTGTTTGTGTACTCATTGAATGTTCAGAGTTTGAATCCTGCCTACAGTAGTTGTTGCATTTTTGTTTTCCTGAGAATTTTTGAACTTTCACAACTGTTTATGGTTGGAACCGACACATTTCATAATGGTGATTTTAGGGGTTTCACATCATGAAGGATAGTGATTTTTAGAAAACAGAAAACATTCATGTCACCTTGTAGGGAGTCGCATGTTTCTGTTTATCTGGGGTTTTTTTCTTCTTTCTTTCTTTCTGTTTTCGTTCTCTATAATTCAGTTCGCTTTGTGGTGAAGAGTACTTTTTTCGTCTTCTTCGTGATTGATTTTTCATTGATAATTTGAAGAAAAAAAAAAAAGAGGAAAAAGAATAAAAACATGCAGATTACTACAGCAGATTTCAAGAGAGCTCATGCTGTAAAGGGACATGGGAAAACAACATGAAATCACAGTGGTTGTTTTGTGGAGGTTACCGCGTGAATTAAAGCCCAACAGCGATCAGACTTATGAGACTACACTACTATCATTATATGAGCAATGAAGATTAGTGTGTACAAAAAGGTGGTATGTGAAGGAAAAAAAGAGACAGGAATGGTATATGAAGTGCGCCGTGAAGCCTGCAAATAATGGTGAATTAATTTGTCGAAACATTTTTTTAGAAATATTGTCTTTAATTGAAGTATAGTATATGAAATAAGTACTCCAGTGTTGCATGCTCTGATGAGTTCTATACATGGGTACATATTTATTACCTTGTCTGTGGGCTTATCATCTCTTCTTGGTTATTTACTCTTCTGCGCAATGGTAAAAAAGTGGTCATTTCTTAGGGTTTTTTTCCCTGGCTTTGCTCCATCTTTTGTAATGTCAGCTTTGCCAGGAGAGGACCCGCACTCACTTGCAGCTTCCATGACTTTCACATTATATGTCTGCAGCTGTAAATGAATATGAGAATCAGGATGTTTCTATCATTCTAAGTTATGAAGCTGGGGAGGAAAAAGGGGGAGGGGGTGGAATATGAGAGGAGGAGAGGTCATTTCAGTGTTTCAGAAAGTTTGCTTCTGTTTTCCAGATCATAGAGCTTTTAGATGCTTTAAGATAACGACTTACTAACTGTTTTAGTCTTCCTTAAATGTTTTCCAATGTCGAGAACACTTCTTATGATTAGAGTACCTTTAGGATGGTGAGTCTTGATTTGTCTATGCACTGCTTTTTATTACCTTCATTAATTGACACCCAACCAAAAGATAGCTTTTTAACTAGTTTCAAAACCAGTTTGTTGATCATATCAAGTAGTTGAGTGATTAGAGACTTGAACTTGATGAAAGTGGTTTAATTAAGGAATGGGTTTTGAGTGAACAACGAAAATACAAACATTAGTGTAGCAGATTTAATAGGACTTTCTCGCAGATACTCTTTGTACTTTACCAAATATCAATTGTTGTCTTAGGTTACCCTCATGATTTTGGTATAGCTATTATAACAACTGATAGAATGGGAAGAAAAATGAGAAGAGTTATTTTTTATTTGTATCCGCTGGTTATGTCAATAAAATGATATTACAAGGCAAATGATTTTCTTGATTAGTGAGAGAATCATTTCTCAGAGAAAATACAGGAGAACTTTTTGTGTCCATGTGTTTGCTTTTGTTGGCTGTGCTCAGTGTGTTATCATTGTGTCGCCTGTCACTGTGCCCACACAATTTAACCATCAGTTTGTTCTCTCAATGTGTGCTCTTGGTGTGCTATTGTTTGTGCTGTTCCACATTTGAACACATTAGCTAAAGCAAGGCATTGCTAGGGTATGCCAGCTCAGTTGGCTGGATAATTTGCGGTCTTTTTATTTATAATTCATATTTGATGCTGTGAGTTATATCTGGCACCCATATTACGGGCACAATGATGTTTTGAGATAAAGGTGCACATTTGTTGAAATAAGTTTGGATACATTTGAAATATGTCTATGTGGAGACATATCGTGCAGTATGAATGTTTGAACTCATTAGAATACTTCTATCCAAAACAAAATATTCAGTAGCTGCATCAAATAAGAGTTGTGCTGAATTTTCCTATTCAAAGATTGTGGTGAAAAAGCTCAGACAAACTGAGCAAGCGAATGTTTGTATAAACACAAATATCCACAGTTATGAAGTAATCTATCTTCTGCGAATGATGAAAAGTGAGGCAACAAGACTGATTTTCAGATTTTTTTTTTTTTTAACATAGAAATCATGACAACAGAACAGTTCCAGACTGTAAATTCTATGTAGTTACTATAGGTGCTTGGGCAGTTATAGCGGAGAAATGTGATTTGTGTATATCTGTATCTCGCTGTTTCATCTCTCTAACATCTCCCTGTTTCCCAGCTCTAAATAACTGTGGCAGTGTCACAGGAAGAAGAAAGCTGACTATATTTACATTTCGTATACATCCCATATTTACACTGTTGATTATAACTTTGGGGCATTTGGATTTTTTTCAAAATGTTTAACAGAAAATAAAAGTGTGTCTTAACAACCTTGCATATATACCATACTAATAACCAGACAGAAAAAAAATGATTTCTCTATGGGTAAAAGTAGGATGGCCATAATTGTCCGGTTTGATTATTAAATTATAGAAATACTTCCATGATACTACAAGCACAGGATTATATGAGAAAGGTAAGGACTTTAGGTGAGCTGAAACATCTCAAACACTGGAGATTTCTCTGTGCACTTCTCTGATAGTCTTTGTCTCGAATTGTCTAGAAGAAATTCCCACTGAAGTAAAAGAAGGATGTGGTATCAAGTGTGAAAGCTTCAGATCAGCAAAGTAACACCGAATTCCAATCCTGTAATGATGGTGAAAGAGAAACAGGTTTATGAAAATATTAGGACCAATGATGGAAAAGGGTCCCAAATCAGGACATGAGGAAAGTGAAGACTTAACCAAATTTGAACCTTAATTCCTGATATTCTGAATCATGATTTTCAGTTTGTATGGTAAGTATCTGTTACATAAGCACGCCTTTAGTGGTACTGACTGACTGCTTGGTCTGCCCCACTGTGCCAGCCCCTCCCCTAATGCTGTGTCTTCTTGGCTTCTTCTCCTCATACAGAAAGCTCTGAAGGAGAAAGAAGAGCACATTGAGCAGCTGTTGAGGGAACGAGACTTGGAGAGGTCAGAGGTTGCAAGAGCCGCCGCCCAAGTGGACGAGGTGAGTCAACCATCGCACTGGCTTGAACTTGAACTTTTAGAGATTTGTTCCCAGTCTATTTAGCAGGTCCAATGTTACTGATGGGATAAGCTGCTTACTGTAATATTGGATGATACCCATAGACCCACGGGCTCTTAAAAAAAGTATAGTCCACAAGTTGTTAACCTTTTTAATGCTTTGGGGGGAGGGGGCACATGGCATTTGGTTGTATTTTGGAATGTCGGTTTTTTCACGATGCTTCTCTTTCAATAACTTAGAGAGTATAACAGATAATAAATTCTTTTTGTTTTCTCTGTGGCTTAAAAAAAAGTGGTTGATAATTCAAAAAATGTAAAAAGCATTAGCATTTTCAATATGCCCTCTCCTCCCCTCGTTGATTTCATTTCATAAAGCCTGTCCGATGCCTGAGTGTTCTCTCTCTCTCTCTCTCTCTCTCTCTCTCTCTCTCTCTCTCTCTCTCTCTCTCTCTCTCTCTCTCTCTCT
>JBDFRD010092723.1:0-13568 GCA_039654405.1 Bullina lineata
CACCGTGAGTTGTTGCCCTTGGAATCATGTCTAGATTTTAATGATTGTATTGACTCATTTGTGATAGGCTATGCTTCGAAACGTAACTAGACTTTTCTGATGGGCTGTTGACTGGATGCAAACCAACTATACTAAAACTAAAACCACCGATTGCTTTGTCTGTATTGTAAAGTTAAAAAGATGTCGACATCCACTAAAACTGAAGTAATTATTCTGTCGGAATTTATTTTATGAAAACTGCACTGCACATGTGATCAGCAAGAAAAAATGTTGCACGTCATCATCAAAAGCCAATTATGAGAATGATGAGAGAGAACAAAGAAAGAGGAGGAGGAGGAGGAGGAGAAGAAGAAAACATTGTTGTGTTGCGAAATCTCAAACAAGAATTTCAAAATAATTTTAATGTCGGTAGAACTCCGAGAAGTAGTGACGTGCATGAAACGCAAAATTGCAGTGTGAAAAATTGCTAGCCATGGCCCCCAACTGTAATTATATATTGTGGATGCATGAAGCTGAAAGCACAGTTCATTTATATTTTTAATTTTTAAAGCATATCAACATTGTTATGCTCTAACCGTTTACTGGTTTTGGGAATATTTTTCAGGAGACACAAAAAATCGTATTTCTCTTCATTTTAATGTCCATGATTATTGTTTTTGTTGAATTAGTCTCTGTAGGCCTTTATGTCTACTTGTGTGTTTAGGATTAAATTTAAAAAAATAAGTATGCCATTAAGTTGATTTGGCAGTTACGTGTTTATCACCCCGAATATTGATGATTAACTTGGCAGAAGTAATCATAAGATGATAGCCTTTATGCGTGCAACTGAATAATTATGCTGATACACGTTATTCACAAAATGTGTAACTAAAAAGCTGTCTTGCACTCCAGATACACAAATAGAATGATCACGCGTGTTTTTATTCTATTTATAGTGCTTGATGACATCTGATTCTAATGGAAAACCTGCTAAAAGGGTTTCTAACCTATTTGGAGAGAAAATCAGAGTATGTCAACTTTTTCCAGTTACACGGTTAGAGCATAACACCGTCGTTATGTAAAAATGCATTTATATATAAAAATCTTCATTGCCCTTCAGCTTCTGGAACAGAGGAAGGAGTCGGAGCAGGAGCTGAACCAGAGACTGGGCAAAGTCTGTGCCGACAAGCAGGCCATGCAGGAGAGAGTCGCCTCCCTTTCTAGAACTCTTGGGAACATTGAGAACGAGAAGAGGGAGTTTGAACGGTCTGCTGTCATTCTGGAGAAGGACAAGAACGCACTGAAGAAGATCTTGGACAAGGTGAGTGGAAGACTGATGATTGACAGCCTTTGGGAAGTGTTCACAGGTGTGTTTTTCCAGAAAACACATCATGTGCCATCTGTGTAGACCATGGGTTTAGATTCGTGTGTAAAGATGCTACAAACTTGTCATAATTTTTTATAAAAAAATTGTGTGTGTGTGTGTTTATCGAAACTAAAATGTACAGCTAATTTTTTTTTTAGATATCTTGAAATGTGTAGTTTTTTGACGAATAGTAAATTGGGGGGGGGGGGATGATTACATTATTTAAGCTCATTATTTCATCTATAAACTGAATTGTTATCTGCTCAACATGTATATGGAAAAAGTTGTAAAACATTTTTTCTGTAAAGGACTCTAGAGTTTCTCATCTCTTATCCTATTTTCTCGAGTCTGTCGTAGGTTTACTTCCCCATCAGAATACGCCAATATCCTGTTCACAGCTGGGGTAGAGAGGGCAAAAATGCATGTGTAAGGTACTTTTCCTACAGTTTCAATTCAGTTGTTGTCAGGATTTGAATCCAGGACCCACAATTGAGAGTCACGATGATCTAACCATTCAGCCACTGTACCACAAACAGGTGAATGAATCATGTACAAAGGTATGCAAGTGCTGCTGTCTTAGCAAAATTTCTGAATTCCCCAATTCTACGCATGAACATCTCACTCTGTGGCAACAATACAGAACACCTACGAAAACGGAGTGTAACTACCTGAAAGGACAGGAACGTCATGAAAATGGCAAAGACGGCTTACATACGAAACAGTCAGTCCGGTATTTGGGATTGAAAAACACATGCAATCAGGTCTCCCTCTGAGTAAGTAGGAGAGGAGCAAAGAAGAGGACTTGACTTATGCCTCTTGATTCCTTAAAAGGAACATAGGGCCGCAACAACACTTCTCCAATGCACGCAGTTCTGGTAAGTCCTCCTCAGCTCGGAAGAGGAAGAAGAAGCAGAATCATGTAGTTATCTCCCTTTATCCCAGGTGGAACGCGAGAAGCAGAATCATGTAGTTATCTCCCTTTATCCCGGTGGAATGCGATAAGCAGAATCATGTAGTTATCTCCCTTTATCCCAGGTAGAACATGAGAAGCAGAATCATGTAGTTATCTCCCTTTATCTCAGGTGGAACGCGAGAAGCTGCAGACCCAAGAGATGGCCCACAAGTCCATCAACGACCGCGACAGCTTCGACCGCAGCATGCACCGGCTGGAGGAGGAGAACCTGAACCTGCAGCGAGGACTTCAGGAACTGCAGGCCCAGCTGGCGGAGGTGGAGCAGACCCACGCACAAAGGTCAGACTGGCGTAGGGATGGAAGGGTGGAAACGGCTGGGGTAGCATGGGGGTTGGGATGAAATGGGGGCATACTTCTGAAAAGAGCGTGGTGGTGGTGGGGGGCGGGGGTTGAAGTCCTTGTGTTGGGATTGTCAGAGGCTTTCTCACTCTGCCACCAACCACTACCTTCCCCATCCATTTTTTCCTTTTTCTTTTTTTTTTTTGGGGGGGGGGGGGGTTGTATTTTAATTCTTAATTGTTTTCTAGATCATTAGCCCTTGCTTTTGTTATCCATTTTTTTTTCTTCTTATCTTTTGTCTTATTTCTCTTCCTCTTTTGCAGTGTAGATACTGTTCATCTTCCCTCTTTCTCTCTCCCTATAATATAATTCTATTCATTTCCTCATGCTTCTTCTTGCAATCCACTTTTTCTCTTTATGATTTTTTTTCTGCCCCTCCCTCTCATCCTTCCTTCTTGTTATTCTCATCTTGACACCTGACGAAAATTTAAGTTTTCTCACAAAGGATACCGAAAATGTTGAACGTATCATTACCTTCATTATAGCTGTCAAGAAGGCATCATCTTTGAAGATATGGGTTACTTTTATTTCAATTTAATATATTGCAACATACCACAATCATGAAATATCTATGCTTCTGTCAATCGGATAAAGCTTCGCTTTCTTGTCTGAAAAAGTATTCAAATTTAGAGGGGGTGGGTATCAGTCTAGCTTTGTTTTCCCTTCGTGTCAACCGAATTTGTGCAAGCATTATTGATTCGTGTTGTGTGAATGCACACCCCAACTTGCTGCTTTCTTGATTTTACACTGCTGCCCCATGATTAGCCTGAGGGAGCTGAACAAGTTTCATCTCTGGAGGTATTAGCAACGCTCTCTTTTCCCCATGCCACTTGTTTGTGCATGTTACGAAAAAATACAAAAAAATTTGCATGCAAAGGTGTATTTCTATCATTTTAGTATTTTCTGATGATGACTATTTTTTTTTTTTTTTGCACTGGGATTCCGGATTCAATTCATTCATACAGTTTTGGTAACCTTTTTAATACTTAAAAAAAAAATTATTAATTGCCAGGGAGAGAGAATTAGTGTAAGTGTTGAGTCGAAGATGTTAGAAAGGTTAATGAACTAAAAAGTAACAATTTATTTTTAATTTTTTTAATTTCTTGGATTCGCGCCTTTATCATCCACTCGTAAAAGGTCACGTGACTTTTCATTTTTTGCTTAAACTGTGGCACTAGTATGAATAAAGTGCATGCTTTTTACACTTTGAAACTTGTTTAATTCAGATGATTTCATTTTTACACAGTGCACACTCTTTAACAAATTGTCGGAATTCCTGGTTCAATTGAAAAATTCTGGTGTTATTCGTCACAATTACCGTAAGAGAATATGTCACTACTTCTTTTTTTTTTTAATGCTTTCTACCTATCACTGTCACTGACGTATAGTATTTGAACCTTCGTAACACTCCATGATGTTTAGAGTAACTTAGTGTGTCCGTGACATAACTTTGCCATTATAAGTAAGTACATTCTTCCCAAAATCTACGATGTTTCATTTTTTTTCTATGATTCCCATGTGCCTAACTTAAATTGAAGGTAAATAAAGTCTGTTTACTATATATAAAATACTAGTAATTTGTCATACTTTGAAAAGGGACAGTTCTGTTTTAATTGAGTGATCTCCCAGTACACAGTCTTTCAGCATGTACAAAACTTGTGTCTTGAAAATATGACGGACATGATAACATAGGAACTGTTGCAAAAAGAAAAAGAAGAAAAAAATAGGAAAAAACGAAACAGATAAAATGATACCCCTTTCCATTCCTTCCTCCCCTCCCCCTCTCCTGAATCACAGGCTGATTGACCTCACGACCCGCCACCGGGCCGAGACGGAGATGGAGACGGAGAGACTGCGCACGGCCCAACAGGACGCGGAACGGCTTCTGGAGGCTAGGGAACGCGCTCACAGGCAGAAGGTCAAGGGGCTGGAAGAACAGGTGAGGTGTTTACAAGGCTTTCTGCTTGAACTGTTGGACTCCCTCGATTCGCTGCTGTTATCGCACGGTGACAAATCAACAAAATATCGAAATAAATTTTTTTGTGTCTTCGTGTTAATAGTACTGATGTACACAATCTTTCAAAAGAGTTTTCAAATACTGGCAGTACAAAAATGAGAAAGATTGCGTCTATAATGGCAAAGTTAGAACCGTTTGAAAAAACACCCAAGCTGTAAGTAGCTCTACCTCAAAAGTGGGATTTCAGTGAGTAAGGCAGATTCATTAGTTTTTATGTGATAACAGCAATGAATTATTTCCACACAATTTTGCAAAAAAAAAATTAGACTGTATAAGAAAAATAAGCACAATGAATAAACAAGTGCAGGAATTTGCGCAAAACTTCAAATTTTGTTATTAATAATTGAACTGGCTGTATAGATCTGTACTGACATGAAATAGTTCTGTTCACTATCACGTGACTCTTGAATTATGTTCTTTAGATAGAATGGCCCAAATGAGTTATGGTCTAAATCCGTGGCTACATCCCACAGTCAGAAGTCAAAGAATTAGTATATGCAGGTTGTAGTCAGAGAACATTAAAGAAGAAGAGGAGGAGAAAAAGAAGAGATCAGACATGCCAACTTTACGGGTTCTCCGTAAGAAATTACTGGGAGCTGTCAGAAATTACGGTTTACGGCCAACTACAGGCAAATTACAGTGAAGTTCCAAAATCTGGCAGAACAGGAATTTACTGACATTTGCGTTCTTCGTTCTCTGGCATTATTCTTGTACGCAGTAAAATTACTCTTTTGGGTCCAAGTTCCGCTCATGATTACTCCAAGCCTCAAATGGGGTTGGCATGTCTGAGAGATTGAGGAAGAAGCTGAAGAAGATGGTCAGATCAATCTTAACAGATTTTCTCTGATCAGATGCTGGAATGGAATTTTTGAAGTTTTTAAATGAAAATCCAAATTTATCTTTTTATTTTTGCAGACATTTTTAGCGGTGGGAACCAAGTGCCCCCATAATAATGGCCCTTTGGTGCACTTCTTTGGATTTGTAATATTTTCAATGATGTTGTTGTTAGCAAGAGTAAGGAAGAGTGTGTCAGGGCTAGTTCCACTCTTGCCGACAATCAGACAAATCCTGAAGACTTCTCCTATTAAGACAGTGAGACAAAGGCAGAAGGGTTCCTTTAACAAAGTCGAGAAGTTTGTAATATAATTTCACTGATTCTGTCGAAAGAAATTTTTTTTATATATCAAATTATTATGTAATTTCTTAAATAATTTCAGTCGTTTAGTAATTAGGTCTTCATAAATTTTTTATTTTTTATTTATTCACTTTTCTGCCCTGCCTGTGAATCTTTGACTCATGGCCCTTGATCACGAGACTAATGTGCCCTCTGTCAATGAATTAGGTGTAAATATCACTTAAAGTGAATTCAAAAAGAAAAAAATTAATCGGATTAGATTATCTAGGATAGCAACGAGAAGAATTAAGTTTTTACAAAATACAAACGATTTATAGAATGTATGTAAGTGTGTGTGTGTGGTATAATCTCCAGCCCTGCCCCTCCCATCCTTTAGTGTAAAATAACTTCTACCACGTGATCCCCCCGTCCTTTAGTGTAAAATAACTTGTCACGTGATCCCCCCATCCTTTAGTGTAAAATAACTTGTCACGTGATCCCCCCGTCCTTTAGTGTAAAATAACTTCTACCACATGATCCCCCCGTCCTTTAGTGTAAAATAACTTGTCACGTGATCCCCCCGTCCTTTAGTGTAAAATAACTTGTCACGTGATCCTCTCGCCTCCCAGAATTCCCTTCTCAAGGACCAGATCGGCCAGGAGCTGCGCAAACGCCAGCAGTACATCTCCAAGTCGGCCCGTGCCGGCGACGAGATCCGTGACCTCCGCAGCGTCCTGGACACCTCGCTGACCAACATCATCCACGACCCCAGCCTTGACCCCATTCTCCTGGAGCAGGAGTCGCGCAAGCTGGACGAGAGCCTGGGCTACTCACGCCTGGGAAGTCCTCGCCGCAGGTCCCCCATCCGCAACTCCTCCCCCGGGCGGCTGGGTTTGACCTCTACGCCCTCGTACCGCACGGGACCACGTAGTCCCATTTTGCGGCGAAAGCTCAAGAACTGAGTCCGAAGATAGGCGAAATAGATCTAGATCATCCGTAGACTTGTAATGAATTTTTGGGTAGGGGAATTTTTTTTTTCTTTTTACGAGGACTGCGTCTGCAATTGTTGAGAGTTAAGTGGATTTTCTCTCTCTCTTTTTTCTTTTAGACGACAGAAAAAAATGTTTTTTCGAAGAATTGTATGTTTTTAGTCTTTTTTTTTTAAAGGAAATTTTCTGAAACTGTACAATCATTGAACGAAGTATTACTTTTCAACAGTTGTGTTGTTGGTTTTTTTATGCTGAATAATAATAATAATATTATTGTTGGAATGTTTCTTCGAAAAAGATTAAGGGAAAGATAATTGCTGTATAATTTCTCGTTAAAGAACCGATTGCATATTTAATATAGATAGCGCTTAGATATTTCAAGATATGTCTAATATTTAGTATTATCATTTGTTTTTTTTAAAAATTGATCTACAATTTGTTTTGTAGAAGTCATCAAAGTTAGTACAGCGAGTCCTCAGAATGATGAGAGAACTAAGCATGGACTGCCGTGAAGTTAGTATGTAGACTTAACCTTAGAACAGCTGTTTTTAGGCAGACTTCGTCACCTGGACAAGAATCTGTGGACCAATTTCCCGATCCATCCCACCGCCCCGACCCATTTTCATTCCAGTTAGAGGCTGTGATATCTTATTCTCTTTTTTACATTTGTAATTGCAAGCGTTGGTTCATTTTGAAGTCAACTGCCGTATAGCAGTCTGACCAGCAATGAGGTCAGATTAGCTACCCATTATTTCATCATGATTGGTGGATGCTAGATTAATAATACTAGAGTTTAGTTAACTAATTTGAATTTTATCAATGCTTTTGTTGATACGGGCAGATACTTTGCATGACCAACAAAGCAACTTGCCTTAGAATGCTACTTAATATTCCTAAATGATTATAGACCTTCCAGAATGAATTTTCCTTCATTTGTATTCGCGAGTTGAATAATATCATTTTGCACTTGTAGCATGTGAACGATTAAGAAATATCTTTTATTTAATTCAACATCTTTTCCACCTTAGTCAACTACGTTTTTTTACAACGAACCTGTTGATTTCGATCATGTCTATGCACTTAAGATTTTTCTATTCTTTTGAAAAGATCTACAAAAGAAATTGTCCAGCAAGTACCTGATACAATCTTATACTTTTGTAGATGAAAAATCATTTACGTATATTTCACTCATATATTTCTGTCATGTACTCCTGAGCATGCAATACTATTTATAGATCCTAATCCTGTATTTTATTCTTTATTCGCGCTTAAACAACATGTCAAATCCGTCCAACTCTTAAGGTGCAACTTATTTTTCGAAACAAACTTTATTATTTTATGTTGTATACTCCTTTTCATAGGCAAATGTACAATTTTTTTTTGCATGCTGATTATACTCCGCAAATATTGATTTATTGAACCTTCTCTTTTTTTTTTTTTTTTCTGTTTTTAAAAATAGTGTTGGACAATGAAACCACAGCCAAAATATAAAAACCGTGGGCATGATCTTTATTTATATGTCGAAGATTTTTTAAATTGAACTGCAGTGAATTGAGGTTTTGTTTTGTTTTTGTTTTTTTTCTGCTGAACTTTTTTTTTTTTAATGTAAACCTCGTTTAATATTTGGATATAGATGGAAAACTAATGATAATAAATTAATAGATTATTCGATGATTATACGTTTATTTTGTCCGTTTGGTTGTCTGTACTATTACTATTAACCAGTATTTCCCCCGTTTTTGTGATGATTATATTTCAGCATTATTTTCCACCCCCTTGTGATACGGACACGGCCTTGTGTCATTGTTATAGTCGAACTTAACGTAACTGAAGACAATGCATGTCTTTTTTCCTTTTTTTTTTTTTTACATTCATGTACGCTGTATGTAAAGATAATATTGCAGAAAGAAAATAACGTAGCACTGTATATTTGTTCCATTTCAAGTCGTGCACGAACAAATGCATGATGGCAAATAAGAAACGTAAACATGTAATCAGTATAATCGCACACGTATTATAATACGTTTTACAGTATATTATCGAGCACTGAGAGAGACTGAGCTCAATAGATTGATGTGGACGTGCTAATGTTTGGTTGTTGATGGGAAACATTTGCTGTGATATCTGAAATAAAAAAAAATTGGCAATAATTAAATGCAATGTAGAGGAGCCAGAAGAGAGTGTAGTTATATATTTATGTGCATGCATGCATATTAGCATTTCAACTGTGTACTCTAAACGACACATAGCCTGTCTGATGGTGTTTAGTGAAAGGGAACTGAAAGGTTTTTTTGTTTTTCTTTTTGGTCTGTGGAGTGTACAACTACAACTATCAGGATGATCAATTTTTAAACGTCAGAATAGTAAAACTAGCATCTGATTTTTATGTTTTTGGAATCATTTCTTTCAGTTCTTTTATAAAAGAACTCTACTGTCCTATTAATCTTTGATTTTTAGGGCAATCTTGGAAAGTTTTACATTTGAAGTGATGCTTGTTTGCTTTGTGTATAACACTGCAATAAAAAAAAATTTTTTTTTACAAAAACAAGAAAACAAAACAAAAGCGACACCATAGTGGTTTGTCTTTGTGTCATTGCAAGTCTAAACAAATCAACCTTTTACCTATCGATGTAGAATACTTCAATTATTTTAGCATGCTGCATGCCCCCTTTTCTTTGTAGCCCTTTTCTGTAACCATTCTGTTTTGTCTTTGATTTGAAACAAGCTTCCTTTTTTTTTTTTTCCCTCAATCCCCCCTCTCCCCCTTTTCCTATTCCTGAGCTTTCAATGTGTCATCGTTCTATTTGATTTTTTTTTTTTTTTCAGTTAAAAATAAAAGTGTGTTACTAACTTCAACACTTGTTTGTCTCATTTTTATTATTATACAGTGGACTCTGCCTAAGAACCCGCCCCTAGGGAGACATGATGAACGTGTTCTTAGCTGGATTTCAAAGAAAACTTATGTTCGCAAAGACGTAGAGAAGGACCAAATGTATCGACATTTTATTTTCAGTGACACTATAAACACATTTGAAAAGAGTAAGAGTATGGGCTTCAAATCCAAGGGTCCAGGGTTCGAATCCGGGCAACCGTGTTGTGTCGTTGGGAGAGACACTCTACATCATTATCCTCTCCCGAACCAGGTGCGAATTGGGTACTGGCATATTCTACACAAGACAGATTAGTGACCTGTCTAGGAGATGGTTTAAAAATCATATGTTCAGTTCACATTACCGAAACTGGAATAAGCTCCGAGTCTGTGGGCTTTATAGGCCTTGAAGGAAGTTTGCTTTTCCTTACAATCAGTTCACATCAGACTCCACTGTTGAACATTCTCAGTTTCATAAGAAAGATCATTATGTTTAGTACAGTTACATTACCACTGAATATAGTCTGTCTTTGAATAATGTCTGTCCATGGGCAAGGTTTGTGATGGGTAGAGGAGTTGTACTTTAACGTGTTGAAGTGTGAATGAATCATGTACGTGACATGGTGAGATTTACAGCGCCCATACAAGATCACTCATTATAAAAGGGTACAATTTGTTAAGTTTACAAAAATAAGGTTTTTTGGGAGCTTTTCTTATGGTCAAAGGGAGACAACAGTTTTATTTTGTAATGGAGGATTGCAGCAAGTGTTGAAATATCTTTATCGCTACAGGATAACATTTTTGCAATTACATGTACTTCTCTTTGGTTGAAAAAAAGTCACCCGATTTTTTTGCCTTTCTTTAAGGTGAAAGGGAGACAACAGATGTATATTAATGCGAGACAGATTTCTAGCAATTACCTCCCATTGGCCGTATGAATCATTTTATTTTAATCTTCCTTACTATTTTGTTTTTTGGGATTGACGAAAAATTGAAAAGAGGGATTTGAGGAGGAGGAAGAGTAGGATAAGAAAGAGAAGGGGAGGAGAAAGATGAATTGACCGAAGGAAGGAAGTACATGTAGTAGTAGTTCTAGCAGCAGCAGTATCGTCATCATCATCATCACCACCACCACTTTCACTACCGCTGCCCCTACCTTTGCTGTTGTCACTTTTGTTGTTGCTGATCTTGTATCGTCTGTCAATTGCCACTTTTTCACAACAGTATTGTTAAGGTTTTCAATTTTAAGTGGTGCGGTGGCCGAATGGTTAGAGTGTTGAACTCCTAATCCAAGGATCCAGGGTTTGAATCCAGGAGGTGACCGTGTTGTGTTATTGGGAAAGACACTCTTCCCACCCAGGAGCGAATTGGGTACAGGCATATTCTGCTGGAGAAGTAAGCCTACGACAGACTAGCATCCTGTCTAGGAGATGATGTAAAAATCGTCTGTTCCGCTTCACGCTATCAAAACCGGGACAAGTCCTGGCTCTATGGGCTTCATACTCATACTAACTTACTAACTTTCAATATTCAGCTAGCAGTATATTTGTAACAGTATTTGTAGTATTATATTTGGTGTCAAATTAAAGGAACAAACTCGTATCTTTCACACAATTTATATAATATGCTTAACTCAAAACTTGGAAAAAATTATCAATCAATTTACAAAAAAGGGAACGCAGGTCATGTAAATAAAATAAACAAATAATTTTCAGAATCCGCTGGACTGATTCAGAGATTCCACTAATTCTACTCGGTTTCCATCTGAGGAATGGTAAAAATGGAGATGCCAGCTGGATTTCAGCTCAGTTCTTTCTTCTGATTCTTTATCTTCTTTTCTCCTTCTCTACTTCCACCTTCCATGTGACTGTTCTTGTTGTTCCCCTCTGAAGACAGCATTTGGTCTTGTCTTAGAACATGCTTGCATTGTGAATTCTATTCACATCTTTTTCCATGTCCCATTTCAGTTAAAATTGAGGAGGCAGTGTTTTTTTCTTCTGGGAACTTGATTTTTATTCATACCTGTCACCAACTAGGTAGTGCGGAGTCTGAACACTGAAAATTGTTGGAGATGAGCTATAAAATCGAAGATCCCATGTGTACCTTGTTATGCATGTTAAAGATCCCCCGGCAGTCTAAAATTGTACCATAGTAGGAACTTGCTGCTGTTTAGGCTTTCAAAAATATCCTCAACTAACTCTCACTCTACAACAATGATACAGATCACCCGGAGAGAACGGCATTTGAAAGGTTAGAGATATGACAAAAATGGTACAAATAGTTATACCACTCAGTTCAGTATTGTGGTGTGGTGGCCAAAAGGTTAGAGCGTTGGACTCCTAATCCAAGGGTTCAGGGTTCAAATCATGGAGCTTGGAGGTGACCGTGTTGACTGAGTCCTTGGGAAAGACACTTTACACCATTTTTCCTCTCCCCGCCCAGGTGCAAATTGGGTACCAGCATATTCTACTGGGGAAGTAAGCCTACGACAGACGCGCGTCCTTTCTAGGAGATGATGTAAAAATCATCTGTTCCGAAGGAACTTTATTTTACTTTCTACACAGTCCTGTAATATGGGCTGAAAAATATATGTGTGATCACAATAATGAAGACCTTTTTAACATTTGAAAATTCAAGATGAACAGAACAAGAGGCATCCTTGCAAAATGCAAAAAAATGAACAAAAAATTGGAGTTAATAAAATGAAAAAGACAAGCAAAAGGACCATTTTGAAGTCTCATTCTGTAGAGAAAGACATCATTCTTTTCATTTTATTTCATACAACGAACATTGAGAATTCTTGACACAAGCAGGTAGCATGTGATTAGATCAGCTTTGACTTTCATTCACACAATTAATGGACTCATACGCACATGAATGCACAAGAAAAAACAACTATAGGAAAAATAATGCAAACGAAAAAAAATTCAATGGTAGGAAAAATAATGCACACACACACACAAAAAAAAACGGTAGGAAAATAATGCGATCTTGTTTAAAAATAGAGTAATTATATTTCCACACCCACTTATTCCAAGTTAAACACAAAAAAGGGTTGGGGAGAATACGACACATAGAAAAATGACTTGACTTGCATTAATTAACAACATCCGAGAAGATGAATGTAAAAAAAAGGCAGAAAAGTTTTAAAAACTGCGGTTGGATATTAAACAAATTTTCTTTCTTTTTTTTTTAAAGCAGTCCTGTTCTCCATTACCAGCAGTTGTTATACAACATAAATTTGATCAGTGAGGATAAAGTAAAGTTCCTTCAAGGCCCATAGAGCCAGAGTTTATCCCGGTTTCGGTAGGATGACGCGGAACAGATGATTTTTACTTCATCTCCTAGACAGGATGCTTGTCTGTCGTAAGTTTACTTCCCCCAGCAGATTATGCCTGTACCCAGTTCAAACCTGGGTAGGGAGAGTAAAAAATGGTGTAAAGTGTCTTTCCCGAGGAAAGGTCACCTCCTGGATTCGAACCCTAGATCCTTGGATTTAGAGTCCAACGCCCTAACCATTTGGCCACCGCGTCACCTCAGCATGGATAAATTGTGACATTTTTTTGTAAAGAATGCGCTCCTTACAGGACAAAGCAGGAAAGGTAGGCCTACCCTAAAACATTTTTTTTATTTCCAGGTAAGATGAAAAAAAAAGATGAAAGTGTTAATCGTGAGAGGCAACAAAGGCCAAGCTTACGACTAGTGAATGACAGTGAGTGCACAGCATAATGAAAACGTCACATTCTTTGCACCCAAGTGTATTCCCCCTGTTACACAGGAATTAGTTCTGGAGCCTAGAACACGAAGAGTGGGCAGTGACAACAGACACGCCAACCCTATTTGAGGCTTGGAGTAATCTAATCATGAGCTGAACTCGCAGGAAAATGAGGACCCAAAAGAGTAGGCCCTAATTTTACCGCAT